>CP092723.1:19434017-19441517 GCA_030273425.1 Microplitis manilae | reverse complement strand
GATGGGTCTCGAACCCACGACCGTTGTGATATGAAGCACGTCCGCTGTCCACTAGGCTGCCCTGTCTCGTTCAGTTTACAAAGATTTTTAACACCTTTTGAAAACTCAGGGTTATAAAAAATAAAATATTATTGGAATTTAATTTAGATTTGTTCGTTAGATTTTTTTTTAACAATGAATGAAAAGAATTCTGGTTATAAATTACAAGCAAATCTAACACTTAATCTTTATTATTAATTGAAAAAAAAGAAAATGTAATTGTATTGATTATTATTATCAATTGCGCAAAACTTTATTGATTCAATTCTTCAATAAATTAAAAAAAAATGTAATTAAATCTATTTTTATTATTTTTTGGAAAAAAAATTAACTTTAATTATTAACTGAATCAATAATTATAAATTGAATTTATTTTTATCATCGATAAAAAAAAAACATAATAATTTTAACTACTATCGCCAAAATTAAAATAAGTGTTTTATTATTTAAAGTTTTTCATCAAAAATATGTGATTATCCCTCATTAAAAACTTTGATTAAATCCGATTGAAGCTCGATTGGATTTTGATTGTATTTTTTTGCATGATCAGACATGACTTTGCATGAATCATGCTTGATCGTGCATAATTCATGCGTGATCCATACTTGATTATGCTTGGTCTTGCCTTAATCATGCTTAATCTTGCATGCTGATTTTATCCTGAAGGGGGTAAGTCGTTGATCATTAATTAGACGATAATGAGTTACATCTATTTGAATCACTCAGTATAGACTCAAAAAGGTTACGAATTTATAGCAGAGCAGAAATTCAACGAAAACTATTTACTTCTGATATTTATAAAACTATAAAAATAAATAGATTTTCAGTAAAATTTATTTTAATTAACAATACTGAAAATTATGGATCAATAAACTTTTTTGTAGAAATGAATAAAATTGTTTGTTTTGCTTTAGAGAAATTTGTTATTGAAAAAAAGAAATTCTTTTTTAATTAAAAACATCAAGTTAAAATAGATCATATAATACCTATAATTGAAAGTAAAAAATTAACTTTTTTTTTATTATAAATCAAGTGAAGATGATAAGTCACGTATTGCGTATAAGCTTATTCCTAGGAACTTTGTATGTGATAATTTGAAATTATTAAAAAATAACTTTTAGGTGTTTAATATTTTATTTGTAAAAAAATTTTATTTTTTTGTAATTAGTAGGTTAATATATTGGAGATAAATAATGAAATAACATGATTTTACTGTTTTAATGTTCTTGTATGACTATAATTTCGTATGAGTATAAATCCGTATAAATATACCCAGCCATTCAAACTCATAAGAGCTCTTGTAAGTACATGCATGATCGATTCATTGACGTAAAAAATGGTTGAGCATGACCAGTCTTGACCAAGCATGAATTGTGTATGACCATACAAAGTCATACGTAATCATGCAAGCTTATATATGATCATATAAAGTACGGAAAAAATAAATGTGAATGATCAAGCTTGACCAAGTCTTATTTTACATGCTCATACAATGCTATACACGGTTAGGTAGGCTCGAGTTCGATCATTCTAGCCGCTCGAAAATAGACATGGATGGTCATGTATGATCATGGATGCCCATTCAAAGCCGTGCGCAGTCATGCATGATGGTCTTGACTGTGTTAAGTGTTATCGTGCATGACCAGGCTTGACCAAGCATGAATTGTGTATGACCATACAAAGTCATACGTAATCATGCAAGCTTATATATGATCATATAAAGTACGGAAAAAATAAATGTGAATGATCAAGCTTGATCAAGTCTGATTATGAATACTCATACAAAGCTATACTCGGTCAGGTAGGCTCGAGCTCGATCATTCTGGCCGCTCGAAAATAGACATGGATGGTCATGTATGATCAAGAATGATCATGGATGCCCATTCAAAGCCATGCGCAGTCGTGCATGATGGTCTTGACTGGGTTAAGTATTATTATACATGACCAGGCTTGACCAAGCATGAATCGTGCATAATCAGGCTTGATCAAACGAAAATCATAAATGGTCAGGCAAGAACAAGCTTTATTATGCAGGCCCGTGCACAATCTTTGAATTTCTATTGTACATGGTCGTGCACTGTCAAGAATGACTGTGCATGAATCATGCAAGTTCATGCATGATGGTATATGACTATTCATGATTGAAATATATGGTTGAGTAGGACTTTGCACAACCTTGCATGATTCATGCATGCCCGTGCCTGATTCATGCACGATCATACATGATTCATGTATGATCATGTCTGGTTCATGCTCGATCAAGCATGGTCTTGCATGCTGATTTTTTCCCGGGTAAATAAAATAATAATTATAAGATATTGACCTATTTTTTATTTAATTTTAAATTTAGTAATTAGTATATATATATATATATATATATATTTAGTGGTTAAGGGTAAAATTTACGGCTGTACGGAAAACCCCAAGTTATGGTGTGCGCAGGTCGAGGCGCAATTTTCAACGCACCAGGTGACTACCGAGCGTGCCAAATTTGACCTGGTGATACCATTGCTTGACACTCGCGTCGCCGCAGAAGAGCATTTAATTCTTTAGCCTTCTGCGACAACTCCGTACAGCGATTTTAAAGCCGCTTTAATAAAATGCTTCACGAGGTCCGAAGAAGCACGGATCATTCAGCTCCTTGACAGAGAGAGACTTGGCGATCGGACATCATCGTAACATTTACTTCATCTACGTACACTAGTCCCCGGTATTGATGACACCATCATTAAAGCACGTTGGTTTTCCCACCTGTCAAATGAAATTCAAGTAGGGGAGAGGTGCTGCAGTTGTTACAAAAAATTTTATTTTTTCGATCCCATTTGTTTTTTTTAAGGTATTAAACTCGAAAACTGTCAGAAAGTTAGCTGATAGTATCTTGTATGTGACCGACTTGGTTAATTAGTAAAAAGTAAACGTTAACTTATTAAAAAATTAATTTATTTAACTAAAGTCAGGGGCCAAGATGGCGGCGCGCGTGGGCTGCAGTTGTAACGCAGTGCAGGGGCAGTTGTAACACGGAACGAAACAGATTTTTTTTTACTAAATTGCTTTTATTATTCAGTCTTAATACATACTATTATACTTAATTAACTATTAAAATCAAGTATTTAAACTTAAAGTAGCACAGATATTCGTATCTTTAATATAAATTAATAAACATTCATAAATATTAAAACTACACTACCCCAGAGTAGATTTGTGGCGCATCCAGTTTGCGCAGATTCCATACACGACTTTGAGTGTTACAATCGCTACTTGTTTAAGTGATACAACTGACCCTTACGCAGAATCGTTAATAAAAATCTTATTACAATAATAAAAATCAGTAAATTTATATAAAATTCGATGATACAATACTCTTGATATGTCCCTTAAAGTATGAATACAAATCTCACATCATAACATTAGAAAACAAATTTGTTATTAAAAAAATTGTAAAGCGTACAAAAAAAAGTTTTCACGCATATTTTCAAAAATTCTCAATATTTTAATACCGGAACAAGATTAATAACTGAAACTTTGATCTCATCAATAATTTACTATTTTGAACAAGTTCAAAAAAGAATAATAATAATTTTTAGTTTTTTTAATAGTTTTTCATTGAGTGTTACAACTGCCCCTTGTTACAACTGCAGCACCTCTCCCCTATGCCTTGAAGCCATCAGCGACTCAACGCTTGATAAACTTGCCGAGTCTGCTGATCGTATGGTTGAGCGGATATCGCTTAAACCTTAAGTTGCCGCTGCTACAGCAACTTCATCATCAACCACCGAGCCCGGCGAGATCGCCGCACTGTGTAGAAAAATTGCGCAACTGACGAACCAAGGAAAAACCTTGACGACGAAACGACGTCGATCGAGATTTCGCAGTCGATCACGGTCACGTGTACCGAAGAAGTTTGACTTCTGTTGGTACCAGTTCAAACACGGTAAAAATGCCTGATCGCGCGCTCCCGGCTGCAAATGGCAGGGAAACGCAAACGAGAATCAATAGAGGCGGCTAATGATTCTCAATCGATTTCTCGCCGCCTGTTTATCCGAAATCGAACTACAGGAACGGAATATCTTGTCGATTCCGGCTCCGATTTGTCCATCTTTCCACGTGGCTGGCTGAAATCAATCAGTACGCCAATAGGTTATCAATTGTATGCCACAAACGGCTCGATAATTCAAACCGATGGTTTAAAATCGATTACATTGAACCTTGGACTTCACCGTGATTTCTCATGGAATTTCATTATTGCTGACGCCACTAAACCGATTATAGGTGCAGACTTCCTAAGTCATTATGACTTACTAGTCGACCTAAAACTAAAATGCCTTCGTGATTGCATCACTGGTTTATTGACACCCGGTAATTCTCACACAACATCGGCAGAAACAAATATAAAAGCAGTCGATAATATTTCTGCGTACATGGAATTATTAAGCGAATTTACCGATATTACACGACCTGATGCTACTTAGCGTGGAACATAAAAGCATTCGACGGTGCATCATATTCGAACGTCACCTGGACCGCCAGTTTCGTGCAAAGCAAGACGCCTGGCTCCAGATAAGCTGAAAATTGCACAAGCCGAGTTCCGAAAAATGATCGAAGATGATATTTGCAAACCTTCCAACAGTGCCTGGGCTTCACCACTTCATTTGGCACAGAAGAAGTCCGGAGAATGGAGGCCATGCAGTGATTACCGACCACTTAACGATCGAACGCTCATCGATAAATACTCGCTGCGTTATGTCGATGACTTTGCCGCATTTTTACAGAGTAAAAATATATTTTCAGTCGTCGATTTTGCGAAAGCATTTTTGCAAATACCCGTTTCACCGGAAGATGTACCGAAAACGGCGATAATTACACCGTTCGGACTATTCTAGTTCCGGTTTATGACGTTTAGGCTTAAAAACGTAGCTCGAACGTTTCAACGATTTATTGACGAGGTCACTCGCGACCTTGACTTCGTCTTTCCGTACATTGATGGTATCTTAATCGCATCAAACGACGAAAAGCAACACATGGAGCACCTAAAAATATTATTCGAGCGTCTCCGTGAATACGGACTGGTAATTAATGTACCAAAATGCCAGTTTGGTCTAGCGAAAGTAAAATTTCTCGGCCACGTCATCACCAAAGATGGAATCAAGCCGTTACCGGAAAAAGTCGAGGCTATTGTCAATTTCGAGCCTCCTACAACCGTAAAATCTCTTCGTCGATTTTTCGGCACAGTGAATTTCTATAGAAAGTTCATTAAGAACGCTGCAGAAATTCTAGCACCGCTTAACGAAATTTTAGAAGGACCCAAAGTCAAAGGCTCTCATTCAGTCAACTGGACAACAGAACTACAAGAGTCGTTCAAGTCAGCTAAACGCGCTCTCGCGGATGCTACTCTGTTGGTACACCCTAAAATCGATGCTGACTGGGCAATATTCACCGATGCATCCGAAATCGGTATTGGAACCGTTTTACAACAAAGAGTGGATAACAACTGGTAACCACTGGCATTTTTCAGTCGAAAAGTGCCCCCGTCGATTCAAAAATTGTTGACGTACGACCGCGAGTTGAACGCCATCTACGAGGCTGTTAAATACTTTCGGCACATATTCGAAGGTCGGCATGTCACGATCTACACCGATCACGAGCAGCTTCAGCACGCTTATAAACAGCGCGCCAAAAGAGCATCGCCTTGGCAATTTCGTCAACTCGACTTCATCGGTCAATTCACCACCGATATTCGACATGTGTCGGGTAACGACAATATTGTCGCTGACACATTGTCACGTGTCGAAGCAGTATCTACTGCTATCACATCGGAAGAACTTGCCGATGCACAGAAGCAAGATCTCGAGCTTCAACAACTACTGCAACAGACAACCGCGTTGCAGCTTCGACGAATCAATTTCAACCACGGTTTAGCATTGTACTGTGACATTGCGTCAGGTACGGTGCGACCTTACGTTCCAGAGCCGCTGAGAAAGAAGGTGTTTCATTCACTGCACTCACTAGCTCATCCTGGAATCAAAGGATCACTAAAAACGATCTCTAAACGATACGTCTGGCCGTTGATTAATCAAGATTGCCGAGAATGGGCGAAATCTTGCATCGATTGCCAGAAAAATAAAATCCAGAGATACGTGTCATCGCCGACCGCCAGTTTTCAACCTCCAACTGAGCGATTCGAGCACATACACAACGATTTAGTGTCTTTAAAAACATCAAGAGGCTTTAATCAGTGTCTAACGATCATCGACCGATTCACTAGGTTTCCTAAAGCTGTCCCGTTATCCAATGGAACTGCAGAGACGATAGCACATGCACTATCGCTGCACTGGATTTCCCGCCACGGAGTACCGAAACGTATAACTTCGGACCAAGGTCCGCAATTCGAATCATCGTTATTGCAATCGTTACTGAAAATGTATGGAATAAAACACCTACACACCACGTCGTATCATCCGCAAGCCAACGGTTTCGTCGAACGTTTACATCGTCAGCTTAAATCAGCACTTTTGTGTCACCAAGAGTCGTGGTATGACGCATTACCAGCCGTTTTGCTCGGCTTACGCGCTGCTTGGAAGGACGTCATCCAGATGACCCCGGCTGAATTAGTATACGGAGAGCCTATCCGATTACCCGGTGAGTTACTCACTCCCAGCAATAAAACAACACCTCATAACATTGTAAACACTTTAAAACGTTATTTCAATCATTGGCACCGGCCGAAATGTCACATCACGGCAAACATTCTGTTTTCTGTTTCAGGAACTTTAGTACTTGCAGTCATGTACTGGTACGGAATGACCAGGTTAGACCATCTTTTACAGCGCCATACGAAGGTCCATATCGTGTTAAAACTCGACACGATAAATACTTCATTGTCGATTTTCGTGGACGACAAATCGCTATTTCAGTGGACAGATTGAAGCGGGTTTACGAGGTGAATCCAATCGACACGACGACGACGATAGCAAGCTCCCCGACGAATAACACAGCAACCGAGGCCCAAAAACGCCGAGTCCGATTTAATATTTAAAAATTTACACGATTTAATTTTTTTTTTACTAAAAAGTTTTTTTAAAAAAAGTAAGAATTCACAACTGTATTATACTCATTCATTTACTTATTCATTTATTCATATCATTTGTAAATATTCCATTACTTTAATTATCGTGCATTAAATTGAAAACAAAAAAAAAAAAAAAAAAAAAACAAAGGGAGTTCTGTAGCGTTGCTACAATAGTTACGATCGATCACGTTCGGCAATCTACGCCAAAGATCGATTTTTCCATATTCCGTCTCTACCTTATTCGTAGAGACACTAGTGAATCACAAGATACACCGCTGAACTGCGTACACGCATACTAGCAATATTCATTTTGTATACTTTCTCTTAATGTGTTAATTACGTTGGTTGAATAAGACATTTATTTAACAATATTAAATGGTTTAAATAATTTATTT
>CP092723.1:19251517-19426517 GCA_030273425.1 Microplitis manilae | reverse complement strand
TCGACACTCAATTAAGAGCACCGGGATAGGATTAAATTGGACCGCCAAGTTTAACCTTAGCTAAATCCACCGGTAGGACGTTTCATAACATGTCAGTTAACACCGCGAGCGATGAACCAACAGTATGAAACACAGATTCAACTACGAGCTTTTTAACCGCAACAACTTTAATATACGCTATTGGAGCTGGAATTACCGCGGCTGCTGGCACCAGACTTGCCCTCCAATGGATCCTCATTAAAGGATTTAAAGTGTATTCATTCCGATTACGGGGCCTCAAATGAGTCCCGTATCGTTATTTTTCGTCACTACCTCCCCGTGCCGGGAGTGGGTAATTTGCGCGCCTGCTGCCTTCCTTGGATGTGGTAGCCGTTTCTCAGGCTCCCTCTCCGGAATCGAACCCTGATTCCCCGTTACCCGTTACAACCATGGTAGGCGCAGAACCTACCATCGACAGTTGATAAGGCAGACATTTGAAAGATTCGTCGTCGGTACTAGACCATACGATCAGCAGAAAGTTATTCAGAGTCACCAAAAGTAACGATGGACAAGCCACCGATTGGTTTTGATCTAATAAAAGCGTTCCTTCCATCTCTGGTCGGAACTCTGGTTTGCATGTATTAGCTCTAGAATTACCACAGTTATCCAAGTAAATGTGGGTACGATCTAAGGAACCATAACTGATTTAATGAGCCATTCGCGGTTTCACCTTAATACGGCATGTACTGAGACATGCATGGCTTAATCTTTGAGACAAGCATATGACTACTGGCAGGATCAACCAGGGAGCTTCGTATATGTTTTAGGTTTAATAAAACATCGAATTACTCCTCTTTCACTTTGTACATACAAGATAGTATTTGAAAAATCCTATCTGCTGTTAAAGTGGTGCTGTTTGTAAGCATTTGCTTCATACAACACTTTAAAATTTTTGAACCTACATTATTTATTCACAAAATTGAATAATGATATTGTTTTTCAAACATCCTCTCATTTTTATAAACTTAACTCTCGCTAGATATTTTATTATCAAAGCGACTTGGTTTTTTAATATACACGTAAACGTGATATTTTATTCTTGCTCGGAAACAAGTAAGTCAATACTCAGTTTCATATTTGTAAACTTTTTTAAGTTATACATAATATTATATAAACGCCGTAGCGATTTACCACATAAAGAGTCATTCAGTCATAGACATCGACCCGTGGTAGTGTTACGTTAATGGTATACAACTTGCCGTAGTCAGTATCTATCAGCTCTTACTCGAGCCGCTTCAACTGACTTCTCTTTCATACTAGTACGAGCCGGCGTAAAAAAGTACGGTTGTCACGAGCTGGTTGCCTGCTGCGTCAGCCGCGGCGGATACTACGGTATCTCCCTGTATATAAATTACATGTTGTCACTTGTATTATTTTTTTAATACAATATTATTTATTTATTAAAATTTATATACATAGTATTATTATTATTATTTTTTAATGCAATTTCGTTGTTTCGATAAAAATACTAATTTTTTTTTTTTTTAATCGAATATAAAAAAATTTTTAAATAATTTAATATTTTATAATAATAATCAAAAATATTAGCGGTTATATGAAATAACTAATTCTCATTATTTCTTCTATAAAAATTATAAATACAATAAAAATGTTATTATAAGTACAATGTACATTCGATAAATTGATAGCATTCTATTTATACACTTTTATATATAACCAATTACAAAAATATTAAAACAAATAATATTATTTTTGTCTGCTATTCTATAAACAAAAAAGTTAGCTTAGATAATATCTGGTAATAAAAATCTTTTTCATTATTTATATACTTTTTTTAAACATATTTATTTTAATTATTGCTATAAAAATGAGCTTAATGGAAAAAATTGTATGCATGTTTTCACAGCATATTTAAAAATTGAATACTTCCTTTTAAACATTTTAAAATTTTGATTGACTTTTTATTCAACTAGGTAATTTAATAATAAAAAAAAAAAACTTTATTGATATATGAAGAGAAATTAATAATATTCGTCCCATAATTAATTTCAGTTAACGACATGCTCCAAGCAATAAAATCATGATTATCTTTATTCGTTTTCATATTATTGAAACAAAATTTTACATACTGCTAAAATAAGAATTAGTTAATTAATATAATTATTATTATTTTATTTTATTTCTATTCATTTTATTTTTTGTTTTTTATTTCGAAAAATAAATAAATAAAGCATCCACTCAGAAAATAAAAATTGCTTAATCTCATTATATGTACATGTAAATTACAAAAGTCAATAGTAATCATACGAATAAGTATTAAAAATTTCATATTATTTTCTTTTCACATTCAGCAGTCGACATTTTATGCAAAGTTTTTGTTACTCTGCTATGACAGCTACAACACACAGTAGTTCGCAACATGTTCAACGCAAATATTTTATCTTATAAATCAATATTTTAACGATTGTCATTCATTTCAAGTTTATATCTTATCAATTAATAAAAGTTTATACTAAGCATTCAATTTTTAATAAAAGTTAAATCAAGATAATATAAATTTATTATTTCTTTTATTAATACACTGATAGAAAAATTTCTTGGTATTGAAGAAATCATTTCTTAAACATCATATTTTTGTATTTAAAAACTATTTCTTAAATACTAAGAATTTTTTTTTTAAATGCCAAGAAGTCCTTATGTCAGTATATAGTCTCCATTAAATTTATTCCCAATTATATTACCCAACCATCTCTTTTTCTACATATATCAACTATATTCAATCAACAAATTACGGTATAAATTTTATTATAATAAAAACATGAACATTGTACAAATATTAGTTATGATATATTTAAAGTTGTTTCACTATTATTATTTATTAGGTTTTTCTCTATCATAACAACATTTATCTTACAAGTTCACTCAAGACTTATTCATTTATATAATTATTAAAACTTTTTGTTGATATTATTTATTTATAACTAATTATACTAAGCAGTTACAATTAAAATTCAATTACAAATTTACTTGTCACTTTTATTAATTTTACATATTTATCTAAACTCTTATCAAGTAATTCATCATATGTTCCGAAACTTATAGCATAGTAACAAACTACAATACATAAAGATCAATATAATAACTTCATTTTAGACAAGAGTATCCAAATAATATAATAACGATACCGATTGTACAGATCTGAGAAATATAAGATTGCAATAGTTTAGGCCATTAACGTATTAACAATATGTGTATTAATCAATTATAGCGAGTATAATTATTCACGTAAACGGTATTCTTCCCTAAGATTGAATTTCTTCCAATTGTAATAAATGCAGGTAGCATCTGTTACGAAATTCATCCAACGTGGCCGACGAGGTAACTTCGGTTGGGAGTTCATTTCAAAAATTGCAACCAGTGATTATAAAAGACTTTTGGTAAGTCGTCGTGCGTGCGAACGGAACTTTAAGAATATCCGTTTAATATATATTTGTTATTTCTTTTATCAATACACTGATAGAAGAATTTCTTAATATTGAAGAAATCATTTCTTAAACATCATATTTCTGTATTTAACAAATATTTCTTAAATAGTAAGAAATCTTTTTTAAATGCTAAGAAATCCTTCTGTCAGGGTAGTCTCCTTTGAATTCATTTCGAAATATTTTTTTTTTACATATATTGACTATATTCAATTAACAAATTACGGTATAAATTTTATTATAAAAAAAACATGAACATTGTTCAAATATTAGTTATGATATACTTAAAGTTGTTTCATTATTATCAATTATTAGGTTTTTCTCCATAATAACAACATTTATCTTAAAAGTTCACTCAAGACTTATGCATTTTTATAATCATTAAAACCTTCTGTTGATATCACTTGTCCATAACTAATTATACAAAGCAGTCACGATTAAAATTAAATTACAAATTTACTTGTCACTTTTATTAATTTTACATATTTATCTAAACTCTTATATTTTACGTTTCATTAATTCATTAATAATCGAATAAAAAATAAAACCTCCCAGAGAGGAAAGTACCACGGGCCCAGGCTTGGCCCAGTCTTGCCCCAACTTTGTAGAACCTTGGGCCAGGCTTGTAAGCCAGTCTTGGCCCAGTTTTGGTAAAAGTCTGGGATGATAATCTCGGGCCAAGCCTGGTTGCCAGGCCTGGCCCAGGCTTCTTGCCAGGCTTGGCCCAGGCTTCGAGGAAACGAATAAATTTAATATAAAAAAATTTTATTATTATTAAACCTCGTAGAGTTTATGATCATTAACGTTTAAATTATCTAAGGGAGGTAAATGATGTGAAAAAAACTCGGTGAAAATTCTGTTGGGCTCTGGGCGCGAACTGCCGTCCTTTTGATTGCTAGGCCCGAACGGTAGCTACTGGACGAACCTACCAATGTTGAACAGATACATTTATATGATCTACTTATTAAACGCCCAAGGCTGGGTTGCCCAGTCTTGGCCCAAGCATGGGTTGCCATTGAATGGCCAAGGCTCGGTTACCCAGTCTTGGCCCAAGTCTGGCTTGCCATTGGATGGCCAAGGCTGGGTTACCCAGTCTTGGCCCAAGCATGGGTTGCCATTGGATGGCCAAGGCTGGGTTACCCAGTCTTGGCCCAAGCCCGGGTAATCATTGTAATGGCCAAGGCTAGGTCACCCAGTCTTGGCCCAAGTCTGGCTTGCCATTGGATGGCCAAGGCTGGGTTACCCAGTCCTGGCCCAAGCCCGGGCCAATAGAGGCGAGCCAAAGCTAGGTTCCCCAGTGCTGGGCCAAGGAGGGCCCGGTTGTTCAACTCTGGCAGCTCCTGCATGGGCTAGTGTTATTATATTTACAACAAATTTCAAATGACTTTGTAAACTGCGTTAGTACTTGAGCTAGGTTTCAAGCACTGATAGTTACAGCATTTGTTTAATGTCCAATAAACCGAACTGAAATGTATTATACGCTATTATCAATAAAGTAATAATCTATATACTGAATAAAATCTTTTAACTTTAATAAATTTTTAACCATATTATAGGCTACGTTTCTCTTTTTTCAAATAAATAAAAATTATTTTATTTAACAAATATCTATATTAAATCAAACTCTGTTATATTTCAATTTTTTATTATTATTATTATTGAAATGAGTACTACTTTAACATTATAACTTTAATCTCTTGTTAACTTTCCGCTGAGAAAATCAAAGATTTTCGAAAAGTTCGAAAAGTTATTGTTTTCACTAATAAACCGATAACTATTCAACAATTTCCCGCAAAGAAAATTGAAAATTTTTAAAAATAGAAAGTTTTTTGTTCCGGTCCGATTCTCTAAAATTAAATTTCTAGCAGATCTCGACGTTTGTAGATTCTAGGAAGCTATTCTAACTAATTTCAAGACTATGTCCAAGTTTATGTGTGGTTGTATGTGTGTACGTACGGGTTCCGCGAGTTTTGGCCCCCGACAGAATATGTCCTGAACAATTAATCCCCCGATGGTTGACCCTGAGGACTTCTATTCGAAACGGTTTTAAAATACGTTTGTATATTTTGTTGCCCATAAACAGTGAAAAAGTCAGCTGTGTACACACAGATTGCGGTTACTTTACCTACGTATTGCTGCTAACTTCCCAGAGAGAAAAGTACCACGGGCCTAGGCTTGGCCCAGTCTTGCTCCAACTTTGTAGAACCTTGGGCCAGGCTTGTAAGCCAGTCTTGGCCCAGTTTTGGTAAAAGTCTGGGATGATAATCTCGGGCCAAGTCTGGTTGCCAGGCCTGGCCCAGGCTTCTCTCCAGGCTTGGCCCAGGCTTCGAGGAAACGAATAAATTTAATTAAAAAAAATTTTATTATTATTAACCTCGTAGAGTTCATGATCATTAACGTTTAAATTATCTAAGGGAGGTAAATGATGTGAAAAAAACTCGGTGAAAATTCTGCTGGGCTCTGGGCGCGAACTGCCGTCCTTCTGATTGCTAGGCCCGAACGGTAGCTACCCTGGTAGGAAGGAACCATTGGACAAGGCTCGGACCAGGCATTGGCCAGTCGTCATGCCAGAGTTCCGAGCCTTGGCACCAGCCTTGGCTAAGCATTGGGCCAAGGATTGGCCCAGGCCTAGGATGATAACAATGTCCCCAAGCCTTGGCAAACAAAAAAACTAGGCTTGGGCCAAGCCTTAGGAAACGAAAAATTGAGCCTCGGCCAAGGCTTGGGAAACAAAAAATCAAGCCTCGATCAAACCTCGGGGAGCAAAAAATCCACGGCTCACCCAATGCTCGATCTAAAATATTGTTATTTAAATTAAAAAATATAATTAAAAAAAAATTAGATTACACTTTTGTCGACATTACATTAGAGGGTAATTAAGTAATTACTGAATTAATGGGAAATAACGAATAAAATTATTTTGGGGGCTACCGGGGTTCGAACTGAGATCCTTCTGATTACTAGGCTGGGACGCTATCCACTGTGCTAAATCTGATGTCCAGATAATAATGATTTTTTTGCTTGTTAAATTATTTAAATACAATTTAATTAAAAAATATTAGATCGTAAAGATGAGGTGAAATGTAGTTTTATCTAATGAACTTAAAATTGTCTGATGCATTTTTAGGCCTACGCATGGCACCTGGGGCAAAATGGACCATCCGAAAATTCTGAAAAAATGATTCCTATTTTTATCGTCAAATTGAAAAAAATTTAATATATTGTTACGTTTTGGGAATTACCCCAAATTAATTAAAAATAAAAAATAATTTTTAATTATTTAATTTTATCCAGGTTTGGCCTCGTTAGAGTGTCTATAGACCCCTGGTGGACCGTGGTCGTCGATTATTTTATTAATTATTAATTTTACTTGTTTTTCGCGATTTTAAATATTTTCGATGCCAGTACCAACTCCATATTTTTATTATAGCAATGGCAGGTGAATGGTAGGGAAATCGGCAGGAAATTTTAGGGAAACCCGAACTGCTGTTGAGCGCTCAGGGTTATAGGATAGGGTGGAACAGCTGATAAGCGCTCGCCCCTGGGTAGTAATAAGGCTATGGATAGGTCATAGTGTAGGTGAAAATATTGGGGTGCCAATTGGCACCCCACAATAAGGTTAAATTAATTTAGAAATAATTATGGAGTTTATTAACTCTATAGAGAACAGAGGTTCAAGCTCCATAAGCTCTCTCGAAGGACTGACTATTAAGTCGTTATAAAAATATAATAAAGCCAACAGAGTTGACAAAGTGTTGACGCTGCATCTCAGGTTCTCTGTGAGAGAATCGTCGTGGTCCGGGTCTCATGCATTGTCATCTGTTTTGACTACCCGCGAGCCACGGCGACTCTCTTATCGTAACCGATTTCCGTTACATCGTATAAAATTATTTTATTAAAAATAATTTATTTAATTTAATTCATTAAATATTACGAGAACGTAACAATATTAATCCATTTTTCGGCTGATTCTCTATAGCCGGGGCAAATTCGGCCACTAAAAATATTCGAAAATAATATTTTATTTTTTAATTGATAAAATTTTTGAAATAATGCAAAATAATTTGTAATCTAAAAAATCAAAAATCACGTTTCTTGGGTTCATAATAATGACAAATAAAAAGTATAGAATTGTTTTTTTTTTATTAAATAAAAAAATTAGTAAGTAAGATAATCGAGGAGAAACAATTTATTACACCAATGATGTGAAATGTAATTTTTCTTTATGTATATTACATACAAAAATTTTGAATTTAATGAAATTTGATCAACTTTCAAAAATTTTTTTTTAACTTTTTTAAAGGGTACCCCATTTTGCCCGCCAAAAATAAAAATTTCATGTTAACTAAAGTTTTCTACATAGCAATAACTAATTAAATGAAAATTTTTGATATTAATCGTATACTCGATAGACGGTTATGCCCTGGTCTTCTCTATATACATATATATAGATACATGTAAAGTTGATAATTTTACTATTAAATTATAATTTAACCCAGGCTGAGGCATTGGCCAATGGTCAGCTGCCAAGGCTCAGCTTGACAAAAATTAAACTATCGGACCCTGCCTCGGCCGATCCTTGGGCCAATGGTCAGCAGCTAAGGCTCAATTTGACAAAAATTTAACTATCGGGCCTAGCCCTGGCCGAGGCTCAGGCCAATGGTCACTACCCAAGGCTCGGCTTAATTTAATGAAACCAATGGACCAAGCCTCGGCCTAGACTTGGGCCAATGGTTAGCTGCCAAGACTTGGCTTAACGTAATCAAACCATTGGATCAAGCCCTGGCCGAGGCTTGGGCCAATGGTCAGCTGCCGAAGCTTGGCAAGTGACAACAGGGCCAAGACTCGGCCTATTGTCAGCCTTGGCGATTCCTACCTGGGTTTTAACCACCTGTCTCTACTGAATTTGAAACGATTAAATAGAATTTAAAAAAACAAATACTTTCAAATCGCTTCTAATCCCTAAATAATAATGTGAATTTCGGGTCTATTAGGAGATTTGAAACGATTTAAAAAAATTCAAATATTTTATTATCGAATCTTTTTTAATCGTTAAATAATACTTGAATTTCTGGTTTACAAAGAGATTTGGATATTCAAGATGATTCAATTTTTTGAATACCTTCGAATCCTTTTCAACCGCTAAATAATAGTCGATAAATTTCTCAACCCTGGTAGGAAGGGACCATTGGACAAGGCTCGGACCAGGCATTGGCCAGTCGTCATGCCAGAGTTCCGAGCCTTGGCACCAGCCTTGGCTAAGCATTGGGCCAAGGATTGGTCCAGGCCTAGGATGATAACAATGTCCCCAAGCCTTGGCAAACAAAAAAACTAGGCTTGGGCCAAGCCTTAGGAAACGAAAAATTGAGCCTCGGCCAAGGCTTGGGAAACAAAAAACCAAGCCTCGGTCAAACCTCGGGGAGCAAAAAATCCACGGCTCACCCAATGCTCGATCTAAAATATTATTATTTAAATTAATAAATATAATTAAAAAAAAGTTTGATCACACTTTTATCGACATTACATTAGAGGGTAATTAACTAATTACTGAATTAATGGGAAATAACGAATAAAATTATTTGGAGGCTACCGGGGTTCGAACTGAGATCCTTCTGATTACTAGGCTGGGACGCTATCCACTGTGCTAAATCTGATGTTCAGATAATTATGATTTTTTGCTTGTTAAATTGTTTAAATACAATTTAATTCAAAAATATTAGATCGTAAAGATGAGATGAAATGTAGTTTTATTTAATGAACTTAAAATTGTCTGATGCATTTTTAGGCCTACGCATGACACCTGGGGCAAAATGGACCATCCGAAAATTCTGAAAAAATGATTCATATTTTTATCGTTAAATTAAAAAAAATTTAATATATTAATCCATTTTTCGGCTGATTCTCTATAGCCGGGGCAAATTCGGTCACTAAAAATATTCGGAAATAATATTTCATTTTTTAATTGATAAAATTTTTGAAATAATGCAAAATAATCTGTAATCTAAAAAATCAAAAATCACGTTTCTTGGGTTCATAATAATGACAAATAAAAAGTATAGAATTGTTTTTTTTTATTAAATAAAAAAATTAGTAAGTAAGATAATCGAGGAGAAACAATTTATTAAACCAATGATGTGAAATGTAATTTTTCTTTATGTATATTACATACAAAAATTTTGAATTTAATGAAATTTGATCAACTTTCAAAAATTTTTTTTTTCAACTTTTTTAAAGGGTACCCCATTTTGCTCGCCAAAAATAAAAATTTCATGTTAACTAAAGTTTTCTACATAGCAATAACTAATTAAATGAAAATTATTGATATTAATCGTATACTCGGTAGACGGTTATGCCCTGGTCTTCTCTATATACATATATATAGATACATGTAAAGTTGATAATTTTACTATTAAAATATAATTTAACCCAGGCTGAGGCATTGGCCAATGGTCAGCTGCCAAGGCTCGGCTTGACAAAAATTAAACTATCGGACCCAGCCTGGGCCGATCCTTGGGCCAATGGTCAGCAGCCAAGGCTCAATTTGACAAAAATTAAACTATCGGGCCTAGCCCTGGCCGAGGCTCAGACCAATGGTCACTACTCAAGGCTCGGCTTAATTTAATGAAACCAATGGGCCAAGTCTCGGCCTAGACTTGGGCCAATGGTTAGCTGCCAAGACTTGGCTTAACGTAATCAAACCATTGGATCAAGCCCTGGCCGAGGCTTGGGCCAATGGTCAGCTGCCGAAGCTTGGCAAGTGACAACAGGGCCAAGACTCGGCCTATTGTCAGCCTTGGCGATTCCTACCTGGGAAGTGGAAGAATTCGTTCGGGAATTTTAGTTCTGCAAACCACATAAAATAAAATTTATTAATGAATTATCTTTTAAATGGTATGAATTCAAATCTTGTTGAGTATATTTGAACGAGTGTAAAATATTTTCTCCGTGAGTGAATCAGCTCAGACCGAGTAAGCGTTAGTAGAACACATCTCATTACTTCGCAAATGAGTTGTGTAAAAATGTTAAATATTATTGGTACCATTGACTGACTTATAGTGACCTCTATGACAAAAATAAAGTTTTTAAAAGTGTATAAAAATATAACAATTAAATTTAATATTCATTAATTAATACAGGTTTTACCGGCGAAGATATCAGTTTGTACATTCAGTAATTCAGTTATGAATAAATGATGTTAAAACAACAAAATATAAACGATTGGTGAGCATACCACTATTTAATTATTATTTTTTAAGAAATTTATTAAGTACATCCCGATGTAATAAATAATAACGTACTTATTTTGTACGTATTTGTTGCAGATCGATACATTTTAGAAATTTCGTCATGCATTCCATCTAAGAAAATATATTTCACTTAATAAGTTGGAGATTACTTTTAAAACCACATACAAATAAATTATATAATTTTAATACATTGAAAAATGTCGCTCAATTTGGAAATAGTTATACTTTAATTGTTTAAAAAAAATTTAATTTTTATATTTGTTCTTATACAAGCTTATAATTTCAAACGTTTTCTATTTTTGTATGATGGAATTCAGATCTTAAAAAAAAAAAAAACAATAATTGTACTTTATTTTTTATTCTACTTTATTCTGTTACTAAAACTTGAATAATTTTTTTTATTTTTTTAGGAATTCGATTTTAAAAGCATGTTTTAGATTTAGATTATACTATTAATATTGTAAAATAATTATCTTCTAAACCAACAATTACACAAGTTCTATTAAAAATTTTAGTTACTAAATTGTTTACTTTCCAATGGCAACTGAAAAAAGTTTTTAGAAAATACGAAAGAGTTGTGCAATTGTACAACATTTTGAGAATAACTTTGGTGTAATTTATCTAAAGTGTTTTTTTTCTTGTTTCTCATATTCCAGGCCGATTTCAAGCAGTTAAAAAATATACATAGACACAGCTTTAAAATAACATTTATGTACTTGTTGATAAATTAAAAAAAATTATAATGCAAGTAAAAAAAAGAAAATAATGTCTTGCAGTAATCTGGATTCGAACCTTGACTAAAAATGTGGTGCGCAGTAGTGCCATGCACAGCACTATATTACAACTAGGGATGTTGATCACTTCAACTAAATTATAAGTTACCCTAATACCACAGTTTGCTTGAACAAAAGTTTACTGTACAAAAGTTTCGTTGAATTTTTCGTCAAATTTCCGTCAACTTCAGACTTTTCCATTTTTTACGACAATTTATATGCAACTTACTATTGAATTTGACGTAAATTTACTGCCCGAATTAGAATGCAAATTTAGTTCAAAAGTTGACTAGAAAAAAGTTGTTATTAATTTTCAGGCAAATTTTATGTCAATTTATTGTTAATTTGACTTGAAAAATTGTTGAGTATATTTTTACCCTTAAATTGTAGACAATTTTATGTATAAATTTGCTGACCTTCTGAAATGGTAAAAATTAACATAACCGACTTTTTTTTTTCCTAAAAAGTTATCATTAATTTGAAGAAAAATTAACGGCAAATTTTTATTTACAACTTTTGCTGTCAAATTGTCGGCAAATTCAGGCAGCAGATTTTAGGTAATTTCAACATCAACTTACCGTCAATTTCAAGCTAAAGTGGTTATTAGGGATACGGTCAAATTAAACTCATACAAAATTACACAGTAATGTTTCTGAAAAAAAAGTTAACACTAGGCAACTTGCCTTGATTAAACAAAACGATTTACTCAATAATGAATGTATATCTATGTAGTACCTATTAAAATTGAATCGTATTGAATTTATTCGAATCATTTCTAATCGTTTTTTTTAATTAAAGTGGGCTACGTTATGGTAACATCAATATAACTTTTAAAAGTTGACTTTTTTATAATTCTATTAGTCATCATTTTATTAACGTTCAGGAATCGAAAAGTTGACTTCGGGTGGGCATCTAAATGTTGACAAAAAGCGAGCCTGGTTTGCTGGAATGCGCGCCAATTCATATAATATTTTGAGTGCACCATTTAATTAACAGGTGGTGGCATCTGAGATATTTCAAGTCTCAAGTTGGCAGCAATTAGTCGACGAGCAAGTGAAGGAAACTTTTGTCGAACAAACAAACTGGGGTACTGGATAATGAGACACAGGTACAATAAACCTCATTCTATTATTCTATCAGAGAGAAGGACTCTAATAGCCGCTTTAACTTGAAGTTGACAGTGATTTGATGCTGAAATTACTAGCAATTTGCTGCCCGAATTTGCCGACAATTTAACAGCAAAAATTGTAAATAAAAATTTGCCGTTAATTTTTCTTCAAATTAATGATAACTTTTTAGGAAAAAAAAAAAGTCAGTTATGTTCATTTTTACCATTTCAGAAGGTAAGCAAATTCATACATTAAATTGTCTACAATTCGACGGTAAAAAAATACTTAACAATTTTTCAAGTCAAATTAACAATAAATTGGCATAAAATTTGCCTGAAAATTAACGGCAACTTTTTTCTAGTCAACTTTTGAAGTGAATTTGCATTCTAATTTTGACAATAAATTTATGTCAAATTCAATAGCGTTGCATACAACGTCGGAAAAATAGAAAAGTCCAGTTGACGGAAATTTGGCCAAAAATTCAAGGAAACTTTTGTAAAGTAAACTTTCGCTAAAGCAAACTGTGCTATTAGGGTAGCCAAGAGATTGTTCAGCAACGATGATTTCAATTTTACCATCCAATCCGGTCGCAGAATTTGATGTCAAGTTGACTGCAAAAAGTTTTCGTACCTATAAGTTGACACCAACTTACTGTTGTGTTTCAATGGGGTTCCGTTTTTGTCAAACTAGGCCCAGGGGCAGCATCATAGCTCATTCGATGACGCGCAAAAATTTAACGCAAAAAATAATTTCTTATCTAACAATATGGATACAAATAATAATAAATATTTCACATGGAATGTTGCACAGTTAAGAGAAGATAACTCAACTATTTACCTGTGTAATAGCTTTCATTTTTTCCAACAATAACATCCTTCGCGAAATGGTTAGGACATAACCACAACGATTTCGAAGATCGAAAATTTACATTTATAGTCTTTTCCCAAAGGGCCTGACGTTTTCCATCATTGGGAAAAGTAAAAGTTGCTTTTCCTTTACAAAAAGGAGCACAACACTTACCCATATTATGTATAATTTTTTAATTTCTCTGATATCGAATATATATGATGATTATGCGACACTATTAGCTTCTCCAAAACATATATTTAACTGACAAATATACTGTATATTTATTATGATCTGACATTTATATTATTTATCAAAAACATCATATAATTGATTGTAAATTGAAAAATTTCTTGGGTTTTTTTTCCTAAATCACTTTAGAACAAATTTTTCGTCTTTTCAAATTTAACATTTAAAAATTCGCGCTCGACCAAATTTGCTATTATGCTGCTCTCAAGCGGAAGAGTTTGGCAAAACGGAACCCCATTAGTGATACTTCAGTGTCACACCTCACACCAGTCTCGTACTGCCTCTCAAGGCTTAATACTTATAATTATACATATATTTGTACAATATGAAGACACATACGGCTAAAACGGCATGATAGTTCTTAGATTAAAATATTTTGAATTCATCATGGTCATCCGAACAAAAGAAAATATTGTAAACACCAATGAAATATATCTGCTGAGATAAAAATTACTGACAACAAAAAACAATGAGTAAGTCACTGTTTATTACTTATGTATACTTTCTATCAGTAGCTATTAAAATTTTAAACGATAATTATTTAACATTTATGATTTCCAAGCACGCGAATTCAAATCCCAATTTTATGTTCTACGTACTAATAAGTATTTAGTTTTTTTTTATCAATTTCAATCACTCAAATTGTTTTTAATCCCTTAATGGATTGGAGTTTAAATTGTTTTATCATTAGTCGATATAAATACAATCAGCTGTTTCTATAGAAACGATATTCAAACTTTAAAGTTATGCGTTTTATTTTTCAATCTTATAAATTATAGATTGAAATAAAAGAGTGAATGTTGCTGACGATTGGCAAAATTTTTAATTTTGTACAAAATGAATTACATGTAAAGAAAATTAAAAATTTTATTTAGATAAATAGAAAATCAGTATGCTAATTTTTTTCAATTGAATTTTAATTAATTTATTTATTTATTCAAAATTTGAAAAATGTTTTGTCTCTGCTACACTCATACTCATTTAAGATAGTACAATTATTTGCTTGTGAATATTCGTAAATTTTAATATGAAATTGGCCGTCTAGTAAATTTTGAATTACTTAAAAACGATGAATCGTTAGAAAATAATTATTTTAAAAAATTGCACATGTACAGTCGAGTCGCGTTATAAGTCCTCTTAGTGTCTCTCTCATATTAACGCGAGTCTGGTTAAAAGAAAAAGATACAAGCCGGACTTATAACGCGACTCGACTGTAGTTTTTTTAATGTCTTACATGTGTATTTTTTTATTTTTTTTTTTTTGTAATTGATTTATTGAAAAAAAAATTTGGAAATTTTTGATTATCTATAAGATCCAGAGGTTAATAAGAAATCAGTAATTTTTGGATTTTTTTTTTTCAACAAAAATCTATAACAATAAAAAAGGCCATTCGGTAGCCGAAATGGAAGTAGATTTTTCATTATTTATTTAAGGTAAAAGCCCCCATTATTGACAGGACCCCTACTATTGACATATTGTTTTAATTTATTAATTTTTTAATTAACTGTATGAATAATCACATTTCTCAAAACTTCTTATCAATTTTTTGATATTTTTAAATGGAAAAATGGTTCAATTTTATTTCTGGGTATAAACTATTCGCTGTAAAATAAATTTATTTTCCCGACTAGGCCACCTTCGCTAGAATGTTTGAAATTTCTTAACAATTTCGTTTAGAGAGATCGTATTTTTAGAAACGAATTTCCCTATACAGTTCTAATGTAAGTGTATTATTAAAAATTGTTTCAGTTTATCTATAGTCTAAATAAACTCAGAATCATTGATTTAGACTGATAAATCTTAATTATCATTTAAAAATAGCGGGCGTCAATAGTCGGTACATAAAAATTCACGTGTGTCAACTAGCGACAGGCCACAAACTTAAGTAATTTAACCTCCTTACACGGAAAATAAAAAATAGTAGTGGCTACTCTCTGGGATAATACTGAGTACTTTCTGTAAAAAAAAAATTTTAGACAGTACTGTATGCTATCCAGACTGTATCCACTACTATCTAGACTATACCCACTACTGTCCGGGAAAGTAGTCAGTACTATCCAGAGAGTAGTGGATATAGTCTAGATAGCATACAGTACTGTCTAAAATTTTTTTTTTACTGAAAGTACTCAGTACTATCCTAGAGAGTAGCCACTACTATTTTTTATTTTCCGTGTAATATACATATCGATAAATTTATGTTAACACGCTGTCTAGTAATTTCATAATAAACAAAACATTGAATAAAAAATGGTCGAATCAAGAATAGTGTCGTCGAATTTATAAAAAAATAAAAGTATGTCCTAGATGCATTTTTAATTGTAATTATCGTATTTTGTCGTTTTTAATTAAAATATTTATTATTAATTTGAACTTAATTGACGGTGGTCTTTAATCATTTTTTCTAAACTGCTGCGCATGCGCATTAGACCTGTCAATAATGGGGTCCATGGTATATCAATAGTTGGCTCTGACACTATTCTACGCTGTCAATAATACCTGCACTCGACTTATTTGTTTTTAATTAATATATTTTGTATTTGATTCATTGCTATTTAAGTAAATTAGATTAAATATACAAGTAGAGGCATCAATTAAAACGTCCAACGCAAAAAAAGTTGATTATATTAATTTTAAATACGATAAAAAAATTCAAACAATCACAGACATTCTTATAGTGTCAATAATGGGGGCTTTTACCTTAATTATTTAAATCCGTAAGATAGATGGTGGCGTTCATCTAAAGCTTATAACGTCAATTATATTTATGCTTGTCAATTTTTGAGAAATGCTTTATGTATACTTTAATGTTGAGATTTTAAAAGTGTTACACGGCAGAAATCAGAATTGGAACAGTTACATGAATTTATTCCATGAAGAACGAACGCAACAGCGAAATTTCAATAAATAAATAGCTAATTTTCGGTGAATATAAAATTATACTACTGAAATATGAAGCTCATTAGATAAGCTACATAAAAATAATAACAAGATTCAACTATTATGTATTACTTGAAAGTTATTAAATGAGAAAGTCAAAAAAAATGTTTTTTTCTATTTTTCTAAAAATTTTGAAATTCATTAAAGTATTAGAAAAAACTATCAAAAGAGTAAGCAACATAGCTTAAATTAAAGCAAATCGAATGAACATAAAGATTCAATCACCAAAAAGAGATTATCTCTTTGGGATCAAAAGTTATTTAAAGATAAATCAAGAACCGTTGAATTTTTTGAAAAATTAAAAAATCTTTAAACGACTATAACTTATAAACTTTCTGGCCGATTTAGCTCATCTTCGAACTGAACTGAGCTCTTTAGCTAAAGAATATGTAAAAAAAATTTCATAAAGATCGGTATAGAATTGTGGACGTTATCGTGAGAGAACCGCGCGTTATATCTCATATATAAATACATATATAAATTTTTTCACCAATAGGATTTTTGAGACCTACCCGATGAAAAAAGTTTTTGTCAAATCATATATAATTATGCATAATCATCTATATATGATTGGATCCAAAAATTGGCCAGGTCTAATTATATATAATCAGATCTGTTTATACATGATCATGCATGAATAAATATAGTCATTTTTAGAATCTCATTTAGAATACCTTTAAATTATTAATTAAGTAATTTAATTAGGATTTATTGTTTTCATCAATAACGGACAAATACGACAGTTAGATTTTTATAAAATCTACTAAAAAAAGAAAATACGCGCATGAAGAAAATTTAAAAAACCACAGGTACAATTTTTTCAAATTTTTTTTTATTTTTAAATTTATTGTCTAAAAGAAAATCCAAAAATTATTAGACGGCTAACTTCAATATCTTAAATTAATAGGCGACTAAATAACTTCAGGATCATAAATTTTATCCGACATGTAGCCATCTCTATTTTTGAACGTATTTTTGTATTAGAAAATTACTGCATTCTTTCGAATATACCAATGAGTCACTAATTGCTTAATATTCATTAATCTATTCCGTTTTGGATTAGACAAAAATTGCTTCCGTCATAAGTAATATTAATGACAAACTTTAAACCAACGTACAAACAAATTATCTAGAGAACGTCATGGATGTTTATTGTTATCGTTTAAAATAATAATCAATACATTTTATCACCTACGTTGATAACGATAGGGAAATATAAAAAAGAAAAACCTTGAATAATTATTTACACTAAACATCATCTATTATTTTATTAGTTTTTACTCTATAATATTAACCGTGAGGTGTCTTGTCTTGGTATTAAATTCGACGTTAATGCAAAACTATAATTTCAAATTTATTCTTTTTATTACTCTTGTCTTAAAGAAAATGTGAATTAATTTGTTAGTTTTAAAAATTTTGAATAATTCGTTTTTTTCCAGCGATTTCAACATCATTTGGACTGTGAGTGATTATAATACGTTGGACATTTTTTAAATACTACAATTGATAGATACGGAGAAGAAAAAAAACTAAATAATGGGTGAAAAAACAAAGATTTTTTTGTTGTTACTTAAAAAAAATTTTTTAGTCCGGAAAAAACATTGGGCCCAATCTATTATTGCTCAGATTGTAATTCCTATTGTATTATTTTTAATTGGAGAAAATATTCAGTTGATGATCGATAGTACACCTACACGTGTCCCTCATAATACATACTATGAAATTCGAACTCAATCTCAGCTATTATCTGATGTTTCAATGTCTGGAACGTACATAAAATATACACCCCAGAACAACTATACTGATAAACTTATGAAGTCTACAAGAGAGTGTCTTAAATTAAAAGCTACAGGTAAAGAAAAATTAATTTTTTATAAAGATCTAGTTTAATAATTCCTCAGCACGATTTTCTATTTTTTAGTAGATTTCATAGAAACTACTAACCTTATGGAAAGACTTCAATCAACACCAGGGTTGCAAATAGCGCATTAAATTTATAATTGCATTAGGGCTTCAATTAAATATTTTTTTATATTTCATAATCCAAAAACAACAAATCAAAAATGATTTTTTATTACTTAATTTAATATCTTTGAATTAAAAATAATTTTTCAATTTTTAATCCTACATTTTTTAAATAAACATTAAATTTCAAATTTTAATTCGTAAAGTAGCGTTGAATGTAATGGCTTAGTTTTTAAATCTACGTTTTAAAATAAAACAATAAATGAACACTTTCAATTCGGAAAACCAGATTCAAAAATTTCTTTCTAATCTCAAATTTCATATTTAATAATTGAAAAGTAAATCAAAAATTTTAATTAGCCATAGCTAAAGGGGGTTAAAAAATTACATTCCGTTTTTAAATTTTTTATTTCCGTATCAAAAATTAAATAAAAAATTTTAAATTCCGAACATCGGATTAGTGTTGTTTTAATTTTAAATTCTCTGTTTACACTAGAAATTATTTAAAAAATTTAATTCTTAAATGTCTCAACTGTGAATGATCTTTTTATTTCAAATTCTATTATATCTGACGATCAAGAGTAAGTTTAAAAATATTTAAACTTAGTCAAGTAAAACAGTATTCTTTCCTGTTATGTGCCGTCAAATTTTTCGTCTTGATTATTTATCTGATTGCGTACCGTATCTAAATTAAAAAGTAATTTCCAATTTTTGATCCCACGTGTTTGAATTAACAAGTAATTTATTAATTTTTAATCCCACGTTTCTGAATTAGAATTGACTTTTGAAATTTTAAACCCGCGTGTCAATTTAAAAACTAATTTTAAAATTTAAAATTTTACTTATATGTTAAAAAATTAGTTTTTCAATTTTTAATCCCACATGTGTACATTTAAATTAATTTTTTAATTTTGAATCTCATGCCGGACTAAATATCCATATTTAAATTTTGAATCCCACGTCTCTGGATTAAAATTTATTTTTTAATATTTAATCTGACGTTTCTGAATTAAAATTAATTTTTCAATTCATGTTGTTGAATTAAAAATCAATTTCGTTATTTTAATCGATACAATTTATATTACGTATTAAAAATTTAATTTTTAATTTCAAATATTCTTATTAAAGAATTCGAAACTCTGGTTGAGTCTAGTCAGCGGAGGCTAAAATCTCCTTGTCAGCAGCTGATGAAGCTGTTTTACTGCGTTTTCATAAGTGTTGATTCAACACTTATGAAAACTACTGAAAATTCATTTGTGCTAATCATAATTTGAATCATAATTTCCAAATGACTATTCACAAGTAATCACTGATATTTTTTTGTAGATGTCGTTGGGTCAAAAGATGAGGATACTCTGATCGCCGAACTTCAACGTGATTTTTCGACATCAGAATATCCACCAGAATGTGTTGGCATTATTTTTGAATCTTTTGGAAATAGTACACTTCTAAAATATAAACTACGAGTATCCTCATTAATGCCATCAGAATTATTCGATTCCGAAGAAAACAGTATTCAAGCTAATTTTCAATTTTTAAAAGTACCATTGGTTCAAGTACAAATGTGTCTAGACCAATCTTACATTAATTTGACTGTACCGGAACCCAAATTCCATATTCCAGAGGTAATTCACTTTTCTATTTAATTTAATGAATAAAAAAAATTAATGACTGACTTAAAAAATTAAAAAAATTTGTTTATAGATAACAATACAACAAATGCCTTATCCTCCATATATTAAAGTTGATAAAGACGCTGTTATTACTGGGGATACATTTGCAGAACTAGCTCGACTGGTATTTCTCATAATATTGTGTGTAGAAATATCATTCCCAGCTAATGAAAAATTTATTGGTATCAATGTAAGTGTAATTTAAATTTATGTTACAATTCAAACTTTATTTACTTAAGAGCATTTTCAGACAGTGCCACTCACTTTTCAAAATATGCACTGACTTTCAACTATCATAACCGTATTAAAATTTTATAAACTAATTAAAATTAAATTAAAACCTTAATTAAAAAAAAGACAATGTAGTCGTAATTTTGTTGGGATAGAGATTTAAAAGAACATTACAGTTGTTATCAATGAGGAGTTAAACGAAATTCGTTGAATAAATTTTAGCCTAAAAAACTTGAAAATTCAAATTATAAAATTGACAAGACTTCTGAAGGTCATTCTCAGGCAGTGTCCCCCACTTTTTTAACATATTCAAAGACTTTAAATCGTAATGATCTATTAAAATTTTGATAATTAATTAAAAACAAATTAAAGCATTAGTAAAATCATTTGTTTATAAGAAAAATGTTTGTTAAGGCATCAAACTAATCTGAACAACATTAAATAAAAAGAGGCAGGTTTATTACCCTCATTAAGAAAAATGATTTGCTCCATGTTAAGTGTATATCTATATTAGGGTGGCCCAAAAAAATCAACTATTTTTTTTTTTTCGAGTCTTATGAAAATTTGTTGGCTTACGATGTTTTAAAAAGCCTCCAACAATCAGCTCGGTAAAAAATTTTCAAGAGGCCGCTCACGCATTTTAAAAATATAAAAAACGATCGAAATTTGAATTTTTATTTCAAATTTTTTTCTTTCTCGTGGCAGCAATAGTGTATATTTGTGAAATCTACGCTGAAAATAAAAGCTCAAAATTAAAATATTTAAACCTCGCTCAAGAATTTTGAATGTTTTCGAGTGCTGTCTTTTGAACGTTTTCGAGCGACCCGAGAATATTGATAATAAAACTTCTCGATTTTTTCACCATCAATTAGCATAACAATGAATGGAAATATAACCCGAGAAATATAAATAATAAGTTATTTGCATACTTTTTTATTTTTTAATTCAATTTTTAGGTTTTTTCGCTTATTCAGAACTTACCAAATTTTATTGTTTAAGACTGTCCTGTATATTTTTGGTTATGCAAAATTTATATTTTAGTGAAATGACAATAATTGAGTTATAAAAAAATACAAAAACTAATTCAAAGTATTAGTCACATATTATCAGTTAATATTCAAAATTCTTGCGCGCCGTTTAAGTATTTAAATTTCGGGCTGAAATTTTCAGCATAGACATGATTTTACAAATATAAACTATTGCTGCCACGAGAAAGAAAAAATTTAGAAGTAAAAAATCCGAATTTTAATCATTTTTGATATTTTTAAAGTTTGTGAGCGACCCCTTGAAAATTTTTTATCGAACTGATTTTTGGAGGCTTCTTAAAACATCGTGAGCCAACAAATTTCTATAAGAGACTTGAAAAAAAAATCCTCAGTTTTTTGGGCCACCCTATTCTAAACATTAAGGTAGTACGAGCACCAAGGCAATTATGAATAAAAGGCTTAATTTTTTTTTTATATGAAGTTTAACTAAGTCTAAACCAATTCTGAAAATTTTAAGGGGGGTTGCCCGATTATTTAAATAAATAAATGACTTCAAAAGTAGGCATATTTAACATTGGCTATATGGTAAAACGGTAGATGGATGATATGTTTTCATAGATATCTCTAAAACTAGTCGGTGGAAATTAAAAAAAAACTATTCAAATTAAAGCTAAAACCTTAATAAATTATTGAAAACAAAAAAAAACCCGTTGTGCCCGACTAATTAAAAAGATATTTAATTAATAAGATCAACTTTTTCAATCGTTGATTATTTTTTGTACAAGCTGGCAACACTGTAGACCATTAAAAAGAGATAAAATATATTGGAAAGAGATAGAAATAAAGAGATAATCATAATAGTGAAGTAACCTAACCTATATACAACTGTCAAATTTAACTTATATTTATACACAGCGGTATTTTTTGAAATTTGTCTAATCAAAAATTTTTATATATAAATAATAATAGCAAATATTTTTAATAATTAATTAATTAATATTAATTGTCAATATTACTATGAGTATGAATGTATCAGTTATCAGACAAATTTAAAATTATTAATAAATAGAGTAAATAATTAATGAAATTAAATTTTTAAAAAATGCGTGTTTGAAAAATTTTTAAATTAAAAAGTGCATTTTATAAATATTTTCTTTTTTAAATTATTTACTCTATTTATAAATAATTTAAAATTTTTCTGATGTTTGCTACATTTCATACTCATATATTATTAATTTAAAAAAATTTCAATAAGTAAAAATTATTTATCTTTTTTATTAAATTCAGTGTTAATATTATTAATAATTTCACGAATTTCAGGACACGGGTTTTTGATAATAGCTGATGATTTTGTCACTAAATTGGCATTTGTTTACACTCGATATTTATTTTGAATTTACAAATAACAACAATAAGAAATAATAATCACAGTGTTGCCATACGTACTGTCGCGGTCACGTGATCATCATCACCCCTTTACTGCGCGCTCAGAGCAGCCTATCCCCACCATGCCTCCCGCTCGTACTACCTTAATTACTAAATTTATCTTTAAGGCCATTCTCCAAGGGTGCCCCCCACTTTTTTCGGAAAAATGTGGCGCCGCCTGGTGGCCGGCAGCCGCACTAAAAAAAGTACTAGAGCTGAAAAACTTTATAATTAAATTAAAATTATTTAAAATAAGCAGATGCAAAAAATATTAATTTTATAATGAATAAAAAAATTAAGATTATTTTTTAAAATCATTAGTTAGTTTAAGAAAAATTTAAAACCGGAGATTGGAAAATAATATTTTTGTTGACCTTGAACTGTCAATATCATATTTATTTTATACGAGTAATTAAAAAATAATTTTAATATTTATCAAAAAAAAGGCCAACGTACTCGTAATTTTAAAGATTTTTAGAATATTTAAAAAATAACTCACAGTAATTATAAATTGTCTGCTAAGCGTAATATCTTGAATAAATTTCAGCATGAAATTCATCATCTAGTAATTTTTATTTTGACAGATGTAAACATCAGGTCTGTACTTTATTTGGGGCGCCTGAAAGGCACTTGAATATAGTCGCGGGAAAATTAAATTTGAAAATAAATTTATTTTTATCAGAAATAATATATAGAATGTATAACTGTATATAATGTATATATATATATATATATATATATATATATATATATATATATACATACACTATACATATGTATACACTATATATTATATGTAAATAATTATAAATTATATTTGAATTTATGTATGGCTATATACTCATACCAATCTTCATATATAATTATGTATGATATTATTCATCATGTAAATATTAATTTGTATCATTTAATCATGTCTGGCTAGTACATTCGATCTGGAGCTATCCATAAAGCTACGCATAGATCTATACATGATTACATGTGATCAGATCTGACTATGAACCCATGTGTAATTAGATATAGGTATATATGGGGCATTCCACGCCCAAATCGGACGGTTTTAAGAATTTTAATTTATAATTTCCGTTATTTTGTGATATTTTTTACGTACTCATCAAAAAAACTCATCCTTCTCAATTTTGAGATTTTTTTGATCATTGGTTCAAAAGATATGAAATTTTCAAAAATCCGCTCTTTTTATGGTTTTTTGCTCATAACTTTTTTAAAAATATTTTAAATAAAAAAACTCAAAGAATAAAAAAAGTTTCGTTATTCCATATACTTTTAGGAAAAAATATAAATGATTTTTTAGAAAAATTTTCTGCGATATTTTTTTGAGTTTTAAAACTTTAAAGTCGTTTTCTGAAAATCATGCATATTTTTGATTTTCCTGAAAATTCGTGTCAACAAACTACTATCTATTCCACAACTTTTCACGTAGTTCCGGTCGTGGGACCTCCGTGGCTACTATTTTTTTTCGATCATTGAAAATTAAAAAAATTTTTTTTTGGTATAAATTATTGTCCGTACCGATTTTTGACACTGTACACTTGTTTTTCTTACATATTAAGAATTGATTTCGATATTTTTTTATTTTTAGTAGGGATTTAAAAGCAGTAAGCAAAAGTTAAAACTTTTTATGAGCAGTCATAATAAATGTTTTGATTTATTGAGAAGCAACTATTTCGAAGCAATAGAAACATTAGATTTGCTATGTAATTCAGCTAAGACCATTACAGGAGCTCAAAAATATCATATAATTAATCAAAAACGCGACGAAACTGTATTACAAACGTTTTTAATTATTCCCGTGTTCTTTTAAAAATTTTATATTAACGATTGTTTTATGAACTACTCCTTAGTTAATACAGCTCTGTCGCTTTGTCGAATAATTATATGATATTATATGACATCCTATAAAGTTGAATAGTGTCCTGTGAGCAAAATGCTCATAACGGTAGTTCTGACGGGTTAAGCTAATCGAGTGGGAACGACTAATTACACCTGAAAAATTTTCTTTTCAGTATCCTAAAACTAAAATAGTTGTCAAGAGAAAGAAATCAAAACATTTATTATGACTGCTCATAAAAAGTTTTAACTTTTGCTTACTGCTTTTAAATCCCTACTAAAAATAAAAAAATATCGAAATCAATTCTTAATATGTAAAGAAAAACAAGTGTACAGTGTCAAAAATCGGTACGGACAATAATTTATACCAAAAAAAAATTTTTTTAATTTTCAATGATCGAAAAAATAGTAGCCACGGAGGTCCCACGACCGGAACTACGTGAAAAGTTGTGGAATAGATAGTAGTTTGTTGACACGAATTTTCAGGAAAATCAAAATATGCATGATTTTCAGAAAACGACTTTAAAGTTTTAAAACTCAAAAATATCGCACTGAAAATTTTTCTAAAAAATCATTTATATTTTTTCCTAAAAGTATATGGAATAACGAAACTTTTTTATTCTTTGAGTTTTTATTTAAAATATTTTTAAAAAAGTTATGAGCAAAAAACCATAAAAAGAGCGGATTTTTCGAAAATTTCATATCTTTTGAACCAATGATCAAAAAAAATTCTCAAAATTGAGAAGGATGAGTTTTTTGATGAGTACTAAAAAAAATATCACAAAATAACTTTGGAAATTATAAATTAAAATTCTTAAAACCGTCCGATTTGGCGTGGAATGCCCCATATATACCTATATCTAATTACACATGGGTTCATAGTCAGATCTGATCACATGTAATCATGTATAGATCTATGCGTAGCTTTATGGATAGCTCCAGATCGAATGTACTAGCCAGACATGATTAAATGATACAAATTAATATTTACATGATGAATAATATCATACATAATTATTAGGGTGTCCGTTATTTCCCAAATTGGTTTTTGACTCTGCAGCGCCCCGAAAATTTTTAGTAAATGGTCCAAAAAAAAATATCCGACCGATATAAGCTCTTAATATTGATAATTACCCGTGCCACAAAGACGATTCATTTCTCATTTAAATAACATGGGGTTTTTGGTACTTTTGCAATTAATTTTTTCTTTTAAAGCTAGTTGATAAATTGCAGTGGCGTCAACTTATTTTTGTAGAAAATTGAATGCTCTACAAAAACTTTTTCATTACATTTTTCGAAAAAATCACTTGCTTCAAAGTTATTCAAGGTCAAAGTTGAACTAGAAATAATTTTTTATTTTTTTTTTTGTTTTGAACAAAAAATCATCGTTATTTATATCAAAATTTATTGTTTATTGCCAAAAATATCTTATTTTGAGTATTTTTTTGCATCTGTCAAAACTATTGAAAAGAGAAGAGTCGAACATTCTTACAAAGAAATTCCGATGAATTAAAAATTTCAGATTCACAATTACTTTTATGAAAAAATAAAATTCGTGCCAACGCATGCGCACGAAAGAGAAATGGAGTATCGTGACTAGCTGGCATCGTGTATTGACTATGGTCACCCTGGCGGTCCTAAATCACGGTGATTCACCGTAGAATCACCGTGAACCTTCACCGTGATGCTACCGTGAATAACGGTGATTCACGGTAGTATCACGGTGATTTACCGTTGGAGTTCACCGTGATGTCGTAGATCACGGTAACTCTGCGGAAATCACTGTTGTTGTATAGAAAAAAAGGCGATACATTAATTGTACTTTTTAAAAGCCGTAAGATGGACGGTGGAGATACGGTCCGTCAAGGTCCCGGTAATCACCGGTAACGGTTCCCGTGATCTTCAAACCTCATGTAGACTCATTAATGTATTGCCTTTTTTCTATACAACAACAGTGATTTCCGCGAAGTTGCGTGATCTACGACATCACGGTGAACTCTCACGGTAAATCACCGTGATACTACCGTGAATCACCGTAATTCAGGACCGCCAGGGCAATAGTCAATACACGATGCCAGCTAGTCACGATACTCCATTTCTCTTTCGTGCGCATGCGTTGGCACGAATTTTATTTTTTCATAAAAGTAATTGTGAATCTGAAATTTTTAATTCATCGGAATTTCTTTGTAAGAATGTTCGACTCTTCTCTTTTCAATAGTTTTGACAGATGCAAAAAAATACTCAAAATAAGATATTTTTGGCAATAAACAATAAATTTTGATATAAATAACGATGAATTTTGTTCAAAACAAAAAAAAAATAAAAAATTATTTCTAGTTCAACTTTGACCTTGAATAACTTTGAAGCAAGTGATTTTTTCGAAAAATGTAATGAAAAAGTTTTTGTAGAGCATTCAATTTTCTACAAAAATAAGTTGACGCCACTGCACTTTATCAACTGGCTTTGCAAAGAAAAAATTAATTGCAAAAAGTACCAAAACTCCATGTTATTTAAATGAGAAATGAATCGTCTTTGTGGCACGGGTTATTATCAATATTAAGAGCTTATATCGGTCGGATATTTTTTTTTGGACCATTTACTAAAAATTTTAGGGGCGCTGTAGAGTCAAAAACCAATTTGGGAAATAACGGACACCCTAATAATTATATATGAAGATTGGTATGAGTATATAGCCATACATAAATTCAAATATAATTTATAATTATTTACATATAATATATAGTGTATACATATGTATAGTGTATGTATATATATATATATATATATATATATATATATATATTCATTATATGCAGTTATACATTCTATATATTTTTTCTGATAAAAATAAATTTATTTTCAAATTTAATTTTTCCCGCGACTATATTCAAGTGCCTTTCAGGCGCCCCAAATAAAGTACAGACCTGATGTTTACATCTGTCAAAATAAAAAATTACTAGATGATGAATTTCATGCTGAAATTTATTCAAGATATTACGCTTAGCAGACAATTTATAATTACTGTGAGTTATTTTTTAAATATTCTAAAAATCTTTAAAATTACGAGTACGTTGGCCTTTTTTTGATAAATATTAAAATTATTTTTTAATTACTCGTATAAAATAAATATGATATTGACAGTTCAAGGTCAACAAAAATATTATTTTCCAATCTCCGGTTTTAAATTTTTCTTAAACTAACTAATGATTTTAAAAAATAATCTTAATTTTTTTATTCATTATAAAATTAATATTTTTTGCATCTGCTTATTTTAAATAATTTTAATTTAATTATAAAGTTTTTCAGCTCTAGTACTTTTTTTAGTGCGGCTGCCGGCCACCAGGCGGCGCCACATTTTTCCGAAAAAAGTGGGGGGCACCCTTGGAGAATGGCCTTAACTTATTTATAATTCGGCATAAATATTTTAAACTTGAAATGCATTTTTTGAAAATTGTATTTTTTCAACTGGCCCCTAAAAAAATTAATCACTGAATTTCGACATAGGTCCAGTCCTGTAACTTTTTCCATTCAAACTCGTATAATTTTAACTGTTACAATAGAAATATTTTATTTTTTATCGAATCAAAATTAAAAATTTTTACAGAATGATTCTTTAAATATTTTCAGATTCTTATGTCCGTAAATGGCTTAAAAACTCGCATGAATTTGTTTAGTTGGTTAGTAAGTGGTGCGATATACAGTACAACTTATTTATTACCAATAGTTTTACTTCTGAAACATTTCATGCCACCCAAAGTAAGGCCATTTTTACTTTACGGAGATGCATTCATTGTATGGATCGCGTTGTTTATACACGCTTGTCATGTCATTACTTTTGGATACCACATTTCATCGTATTTTTGGAAACGTATGTCTGGCAAAATGTTAAATTTTTTATTTTCTTTAATTACAAAACATATTAATTCACTTCTGATATATTATAGCGTCACACGGGATATTCGTAACTTTTATGGTCACAACTCTTATGAATATCTTGGCAGTTTTCGTGCGTGGATATACAGTTGAACGAATTTTCTTATACGCTGGAATTTTTTCTCCTAATTTCATATTGAAAAAAATTTTTGGAGAACTTACAGAATATGAAAGTAAATGTAGGTATATTTAGATTGATAAATTTCAATTCAGTTGGAGTCTTTTTAGTATCATTTTAAGTAATTATTATTATTATTATTTTTCTTTTAGTAACTGGTATTCATTGGTCGAATTTATTTACGACTGGTTCGAATACGGGAGCACCTGAAGGAAGTATCGGAGTCTTAATAATTTTTTCGATACTTGGTATTATTTTTCATTTTTTCATGACAATTTATGTATATAATGTCCTACCTGGGAAATATGGAATTCGGCGTAGTCCATTTTACTTTTTGCAGGTATGCTATTATTTATTTATATAAATACGGAACATTCCATGCCAAATTGTATAGTTTTTTATCTTTAGATTTTGAATTTAGTAATTGTATACTGCTGCGCTCAGAAAAAGTTTACTTACTGCATTTCTATTTTACCAACATTAATTTAATATTAGTTAAATAGAAAATCAGTAAGTGGTTACTGCCCTTTTCCTAAGCACGGAAGTATAGAGAGAAGCTCCATACATTTTTCAAAGTTTCAAATGCTCAAACAGTACACGTAAAAAAATATGTAGTTCAATTTACTACAAATGGAGTTCCATCTACTACACTGACTAGTAATATACCAGGATAACTACAAGTTTAGTAACAGTTACTAGCATACTGTGGTACACAACCTGTAGTACCATTTACTACAGTGAGTAATAACCACTTGCATTAAATAACCACTGTGGTTCTTTTTACTCCATAACATACTTAAATATATTTTATTCCTAATGTATTAATTAAATATCTCTTAGTTAACGATCATTAGTTTTTATGATATTGAAAAAGTTATAAAAATATATCTTACATTCTTCGGACTTACAGTTTATCAAATGAATACGATATAAAAATAAATTTATTAATGAATAACTTAAAATAATAAGGATTCAAATTTTAAAAGCCAACTTTTTATCAATATCTGATAAGGATAATTTTAAAAATATATTTATAATCTATGAATTCTCGTATAAGCATAAACTGAATAATTAAGTATTAATTTTTATTAATAGAAAATATAAAAAACATCGTTTTAAAAGTTATAATTCTCATAAATAGCAAATACTCAATAAGCAATGATTTTAAAAATTGCGTTTATTTATAACGAATGTATAACTCATTCTTAATTATATATATTATTATTTATAATATCAAATGCACTGACACAAGTCGAGGTTTACCCACAGAACGGAGTAAAAAAGTTGTAGGTGGAGCTGTTATTTTCTTCTTTCGGTGATTTTACCACACATTAAAGTAGATTGTACAAATAGTCTGGTATTGTATACTCCGAAAATAGTTACAGATACCAATTTATATAAAATTGTGTGGTTCCAAAAACCACAAAATAAGTATTTTATACTACATTGAGTAGCTGTAGAGCCTACAAAGCTTTACCACATTACAGTAGTAAGCAGAACTCCTATAGTAGAGAAATATCATGCACACAGTGACTTATGTTACTGCAATTGTCAATGCGGCGACCGCAAAGTGTAATTCAATTTTTACTAGTCGAGTGTGGTAAATTCAACTCCAGCATTTTTTTACATGTGCGCACAATTCTGTCTAATTTAGCATGGAACGCCTTATCATATATGTGCTACTCATAAATTCCCAAATGATGTAACTAATTTGTTAATATTTTCAGCAAAGAAAATCTAATAAAGTAGACAACAATGAAAATGAAATAATTTTTGAAAACATTCATGCGAACAAAAAAGAATTCGAAGTAGTACCCGAAGGTAGTCTTGAACCAGGAATAAGAATCCGAAGATTAAAGAAAATATATACAACAGATTGGTTCCGAAATACAAAAGTTTATGCACTAAAGGGTGTGTCATTAGATTTTTATAAAAGTCAAATAACTGCATTACTTGGTCACAATGGCGCTGGTAAAACTACAATGATGTCGATTTTGTCTGGACTGACTGATTTGACCGAAGGCGTTATATTTATTGACGGGAAAAATATTCTCACAAACCCAGATGTGATTAGTAGTAATATCGGTCTATGTCCTCAAGAAAATATGGTGTTTCCAGACTTGAGCGTTCATCAGCAACTGATGTTTTTCGGTACATTGAAAGGAAAGACAAAAACAAAATTGCAGCTTGAACATGAAATAGATTCATTATTATCCAAAGTTAATTTAACTGAAAAAAAATACGCGTTCCCTAATCAACTTTCCGGAGGTCAAAAAAGACGACTATGTTTAGCGATGGCTGTCATTGGAGATGCCAGTGTGTTAATTTTAGATGAACCAACATCTGGAATGGATGCTGAAAGTAAACGAGAGGTTTGGGATATCATACTAAAAATGCGAGGTGAGAAAACGATAATAATCAGTACCCATGACATGGAAGAAGCCGACATATTAGGGGACCGAATATCTATTATGCATTCCGGTAAAACAAAGTGCTACGGGACATCGATGTTTTTAAAAAAATTGTACGGAAATGGTAACATAGAAATAACTCTGTCTACTGAAGATTGGTTTGACGTGACAAATGTTTCACATGAAATAGGAGTTACAGTACAAGTTGTTAATCAAAACGATGGGAAAACAGTATTAATTATTCCACATATTGACAATTTACCCCAGGCATTAGACAAATTGGAATTGTCGAAAAAACAATTAGGAATAACGGGAATAAGCGTATCCATGATAACTTTGGAACAGGTATTCTTACAAGTCACTCGCGAAAATAATGATGTGGTAGACTCGAGTGATCCAATAAGGTCTTTTGATAAAACTCAAGGATTTGCTTACTACGCCCAGACGTTCAAAGGGTTCTTAATTAAAAAAATAATATTTGCCCGTAAAAATCCATGGAATTTTTTGATAAGTTTGTTACTTCCATGTTTTGCAGCAGTATTAATTTTGCTAGATCATGGAGTATCTTCTGGGTCTAATAAATCAACGCCTTTAACTTTGGATAATTATTACCGTTCAACTGCATTAGTTTACACGGAAAATAATATTTTCGGCAGCAAGTACAGAGACACTGTTGAGTATTTTAAGAGTACTGCGAATATAGTCTCATCAGATTTGAGCCTTACTGATAGTCTATTAAGGGTCGCAACCGATGATCTGAGTACTTATCGAAATAAGTTGATAGTGTCTGCGGAGTTCAATGGGACCAATGATAACATTAAAGCTAATGGTTTTTACTCGGGCAGTGCTCTCCTCAGTGTACCGATTACTATTAATTGCGTTACTAACACACTGATAAAAGCGCTTACGAACAACAGCAATTACAGAATCGAAGCATCTGCGCAATCACTTCCGGATATAGATAAATTGAAACAAGCGCCGATGCTTAACACTGATGTTACTCTTTCTATGATTGTATTTTTAGCCCCGGCGATTGCTATGTATGTTACTCAGCCTTTAACGGAATCGTTATCGGGAATAAAACAGCTACAAATTATGACTGGTGCTCCGACATTGATGTATTGGGGAGCGACTTTTTTATTTGACATAATACAATATATTATTTCCGTTTTATTACTTCTAGTAACGTTTATTTCTATTGACAAGACATTGGGAACTGAGTATTATCAACTGGAAGAAATATGTAAGTTTATGTTTAAATTTAATTACTGAAATTTTTTTTTATGTTGTGAAAAAAATTTGCAAAATTCAAAAGGCTGTGATAAGTAATTTGAGTTAAAAAGTCGTATCCAATTAAAGTAGTTGGGTGATGGACATAGTGTCAGAAAGTTCTAAAATTTTTTATACTTATTAAGAGTATTAAGATATAATTGACATTAAAATTTGAAGTCGATTGAGCATCTCTAATTCGAGATATTTATAATCAAAGTTCGGATCATTGACATTGCGAGCAGTAAGAAGTATGCGTTGCAAGTCGCGTTTGTGATTCTAATAAAAAAACTAACAGCCAAAAGCTTATGAAAAACTAACATATGGACGTACATTAGAGTGACTCGAAAAAATCGACTATTTGTATTTCGAGTCTCTCATGAAAATTTGTTCGTTTAAGATGTTTCAAGAAGTTTCTCCAAAAATCAGCTCGATAAAAAATTTTCAAGAGGTCGCTCACGAATTTTGAAAATGTCAAAAATGATCGAAATTTGAATTTTTATTTCAAATTTTTTTCTTCCTTGTCGCAGCAATAGTTTATATTTGTGAAATCATGACTACGCTGAAAATATAAGCCCAAAATTTGAATATTTAAACCTCGCTCAAGAATTTTGAATGTTTCCGAATGCTGTCTTTTGAACGTTTTCGAGCGACCCGAGAATATTGATAATAAAGCTTCTCGATTTTTTCATCATTGATTTGCATCGCAATGAATGGAAATATAACCCGAGAAATATAAATAATAAGTTATTTGCATACTTTTTTATTTTTTAATTCAATTTTTAGGTTTTTTCGCTTGTTCAAAACTTACCAAATTTTATTGTTTAAGACTGTCCTGTGTATTTTTGATTATGCAAAAGTTATATTTTAGTGAAATGACAATAATTGAGTTATAAAAAAATACAAAAACTAATTCCAAGTATTAGTCACATATTATCAGTTAATATTCAAAATTCTTGAGCGCCGTTTAAATATTTAAATTTTGGGCTGAAATTTTCAGCATAGACATGATTTTACAAATATAAACTATTGCTGCCACAGAAAGAAAAAATTTAGAAGTAAAAAATTCGAATTTCAATCATTTTTAATATTTTTAAAATTTGTGAGCGACCCCTTGAAAATTTTTTATCGAGCTGATTTTTGTAGAGGCTTCTTAAAACATCGTAAGCCAACAAATTTTTATAAGAGACTCGAAAAAAAAATAGTCGGTTTCTTCGGGCCACCTTAATGTACATACACTCGGACATCATCTTGAAATTAGTCAGAATCGCTTCCTAGAACCTCAAAATATCAAGATCTGATACAAATTTGATTTTCGAAAATTGGACCGAAAACAATAACTTCCCTTTTTTTTTTTTAATCTTCAATTTTTTTACCGAGAAGTTAAAAATTTTGACTAGAAAATAACGACCTTAATACTATAATTTTTTTTTTTCTATTGCAATATCATAATTTTTATAACTTTATGTTTTTTCACTAAAATTCAAGTCAGAACTTTTTAAATGAAACATTTTTTATAATTAGTGTATATAAATGTATTAATTTTTTCAGTGATTTTCATCGGGTTGCTAATTTTATTTGGAATAAGCGTTCTACCCTTCGTTTATCTAACAAGTTTTTTGAAAAAAACATTGAATTCAACAATTATTGCTTTATGCGTCGCACCATTAGTACTAAGTAAGTAATAAATAATTTTTATAGTATTAAATAAGAAAAAGTATTAATAAGAATAAACTTAATTTCAGCTGCAATTGAATTGATTTTATTCGCTTTTTCAATGGAATTGAAACACGACGCGTTCAAGATTTTCCGTAAAATTCAAAGTAATCTATTCTTGCTTATTCCTCACGTGAGTTTCATTTACGGACATCTTTCATTCCACAATGCTTTGGCTCAAAACGCACGATGCCGACGAATGCCTAATAAATTATTAGAAGTGTCTTGTATAAGTGGTATGGATCCATGTTGTGGCATGGATTGTTTTGACGGTGTATGCAAGAAACCTTTGTCTTACTTCGATGAATTACATGACATCCTCCCTAGCCTTCGTAAAAGTATGATATATCTCAGCTGTTTACCAATAATTTTCTTCACGATTATTTCATTGCTAGAATTGAAACTATTCGCTGAGTTGTTAGCAATTTGCAGAAGACGAAAAGAAAATAAAAATATTGTTGGAATAGACGAAATGGTGTTGAAAGAAAAGTTCATCGTTAACGACGAAATTTCAAGACTTGTGAAAAAAGTTGAAAATAATTTATACCAAAGTGAGAACATATTTCTCGTTCAAGAATTAGAAAAATATTACGGTAGATTCCATGCTGTTAAAGGAATTACTTTTAGAGTTAAAGAAGGTGAATGTTTCGGTCTGCTCGGAGTCAATGGAGCAGGAAAAAGTACGACATTCCGAATGTTAACGGGCGATTCAATCCAAAGTAACGGAACAATGTATTTAAAAGATAGCAACATTTCAACTGACCGTGTAAAATATCTTATGCAGATGGGCTACTGCCCACAGCAAGACGCTCTGATAGACACTTTCAATTCATGGGACCACTTGAATCTGTTTGCTAGACTTCGAGGAATACCAGACTCCCAAATTGACTTGACTGTACAAAAGTGGATTTCAAAGCTTAATTTAACGGCTTGTGCTAGTCAGCCTAGTGGGACTTACAGTGGTGGGAATAAACGTCGGTTAAATATCGCAATCGCACTTATCGGCAACCCTCCGCTTGTGCTGATGGACGAACCGACAACGGGTGTAGATCCAGCAGCCAGAAGATCTTTGTGGAATACACTCAAGGCATGCCAAAGTAGTGGACAGTCGATAATTCTAACATCGCACAGCATGGAAGAATGTGAAGTCCTCTGTAACCGCTTAGTAATTATGGTAGGAGGGCAATTAGTTTGTGTCGGAGCTAGTCAAGAGTTGAAACAACGATTTGGAGCCGGTTATAATATTCATATAAAACTTTCGCCAGATCACAATAACTCACATATTGACCTAATAAAAATTAAGATTGAGTCTAACTTTGCCTGTAAGCTTACGGATGAAAATACGGGATTTATCGGCTATCACATAACCGACCCGAAGGTAACCTGGACTGCTATGTACACAGTGATGAATGAATTGAAGAATGATTTTAACTGCATTGAAGACTTTGTTGTACTATCCTCAACATTAGAACAATTATTTATACAATTTGCTCGGGCACCTACTGAAACTACCCAATTAAACGGTGTTGTAACGGAACCATGGAAAATACAAACGAACGAATCAGGGCTTTAATAGTATCTTATACATCTTGTGGAATCGGTATTATACTCTTGTTTTGTCGCATGTAAACGAGCGAAATGAATGTTGCCAACATACGAGAGTATAATTTTTGATGTCACTAGATGTGATGTGCACGAAAAAAACGCCGTTTAATTCTTGAAGTCAGTGCCATGCAGTCGGAGTTATAAAAATAATTAACTTCGTTATTGGTAAAAAAAATGTATACTTTTTGGAATTTCATAATTTGGTTAATACTATTCACTTAACAAAAGTTAACTCAATAATAAAACGTCAACCCTGGCGGATCCGAATTACGGTAGATATTGCATTTTGTACAGTGAATTACGGTAAAATACAGCAATTTACTGTAATGTGCGCCATTGTTACTGTAGGCGTCGTATGTTTTTTCAATTTTACAATGCAATACTTCACTTTATGGTAAATTACCGTTCTCTCTTACTGCAATTTTATGGTGAAAACACCGTAGTTTTTGCCGTAAAATACGTACGTTTACCGAAAATTACGGAATTGTACCGTGACATACCATAATTCTTCTGATAATAGTAAATTACGGTAATTACCGTAATTCGAATCCGCCAGGGTTGAATCAATTAATAGAAATATGTAAGGTTATGAAATTTAACTGACGTTGTATGGGGTTCCGTTTTGCCAAACTCCTCCGCTTGAGAGCAGCATAATAGCGAATTTGATCGAGCGCACATTTTTGAATGTCAAATTTAAAAAGACAAAAAATATGTTTTAGAGTGAATTAGGAAAAAAAAACCCAAGAAATTTTCAATTTTACAAGCAATTATATGATGTTTTCGATAAATAATATAAATGTCAGACCATAATAAATATACAGTATATTTGTTAGTTAAATATATGTTTTGGAGAAGCTAATAGGGTCGCATAATCATCATATATATTCGATATCAGAGAAATTAAAAAATTATACAGAATATGGGTAAGTGATGTGCTCCTTTTTGTAAAAAAAAACGCAACTTTCACTTTTCCCAATGATGGAAAACGTCGAGCCCTTCGGGACGGACTATAAATGTAAATTTTCGGTCTTCGAAATCGTGGAGGTTATGTCCTAACCATTTCGCGAAGGATGTTATTGTTGAAAAAAATGAAAGTTTTAACACAGGTAAATAAATAGTTGTCATCTTCTTTTAACTGTGCAACATTCCATGTGAGATATTTATTATTGTTTGTATCCATATTGTTAGATAAGTTAAGTAATTATTTTTAACGTTAAATTTTTGCGCGTCATCGAATGAGCTATGATGCTGCCCCCTGGGCCTAGTCTGACAAAAACGGAACCCCATTTTTTTACGCATGCGTGTGCCGATGAATTAAATGCGCATACGCAGTCTAGAGATTTTGGTCACGTTAATAAGGCAGCTAAATCAAGTGACGTCATAAAAGGGGGAAGTAATATATTCGTTAGTGGTTTAAATCATTGAATAAACATAGGCTCCGCCTATTTCACTGGAATTTCATGACTTAATATAAAATAGTGGTTTAATATAGATTAAGTGACACTTTCGACCAATCAGAAATTATTATACTTTATTATAAAATTTTATGAGACTAACTTTAGCAAGTTAGCGGCGTATTCTTCGGGCATGAATTATATAAAATTAATTTTCCATGAGAATGTTTAGAATTCATAATTTTAAAATCAACTGTTTTGTAAATGCTGTTTAACTTATTGAGCACTTAAGAAGATAGTTAGTAATTTGTGAGATTTTATTCTTATATTTTTTATTTATTTCATCCTATAAGTGCACAATGAGTATAGATCAATTAATGCAATTATGAAATGAAAATTGAGGCAATTTATTTTTATACTTAATGTTACTCTAGACTTATTTTTTTCCCTCTTTTTTTTTCATTTATTTGTGTTTCTGTTTGATAAAAATTATGAAGTAATACACCGTACAGTTATTGTCACAAATTTGACTCTACATTAGAACGTGATAAAAATGGAGCTAAAAATATATATAACAAAACAATACTTAATCGATTGAAATCAAAGCCTGAACATATTATTCATTAATTTAAATTATGATTCTATATTTAATTAAAAATTCAAATAATATAGCGAATTTTTTTATTTTATTTATTATTTATTTTTTTTAATTAAATTCAAATGTTACAGTATATTTTGTTATTATTGTTTTACGAGTTCGTTTAATTAAATATTACATTTATAATTTAATTGTCTAATACACGGTCCCTAAAACGATACGACAACACGAATCATTAACCTTTCGTCGGTCACGTGCATTTTCCAGCCGAGTTAGGTCGCATGTGAAGCGCCGTTTTCTCATACTTGGTCTCGAATATTAAAATTTATAAATATTTTTCAAGAGTTTTTAAGCTTTTAAATAGCGTTAAAATTTTCAAAATAGTTCAAAGGAATTAAATTTTTTTCAAAGCTACTCGTTCAAGCAATTTTGAGAAAAAAAATATAATGTAAAAAAGGCGGCGCCACGCTCATTACGCGACCGACGAAGGGTTAAGACTACGTTGTCTTTGTTTGTAAAAAACATGAGGCCTGTTCTTCTAATATTAGTTATTATAATCGCATATCGCGAACAGTATTTTTATGAATTTGTATTATATTATCTAACTATTAATTGTAACATAATTGAGTTAAAATCAATTTTTTTATGCGTCAAAATTAAGGAATAAAGACTTGATAGTAATATGGTATTTAAAATAAATTTAGTAAAATATTATATATACAACTTTTGAACTGCAAATTTCATAGATCAACGACTTTTTACGAACAATTTTATAATCTTATTTTAACTTACATTGTTCAGTAATTAATTTTAAAATTATATGACACTAATATGTATATGGCACATGTAACATGCATGTTTTAATTAGAAGAAATTGATATTTTGCATTATAATAAAGAAACATTTTTTAAAATATATTAATATTTTTATAAATTTTCAGAACTGTATTTATAAAGATATACAGTAATTCACTGCATAAATAATGTAAATTATGTATGAAACATTTTTAATTAAATATTGTAAATGTTCTATTGTTTGTTAAAAAACATAAAGTGGAATTTAATATAATGCTTTGTTATTATAATCAAATAAATTAACAAACAGCTTATTTTAAACTTATAAGTGAACTTAGTATTTTACAGGTTGGATTTTTTTTTTTAAATAGTCTAACTTCATTATTATCAATGAATGAATGTATGTACAATGCGTGACATTAATTCATCCCGACTTATGTTAATAATGCTATGAATAATGCTATTAATTATAATGCTATGAAATTTGTTTTTTTCCAGTCCCCATATAAATATTCGGTGTCAACATAACCCAGCAATAAAAAAATGAAAACTTTTTTTTTAATGTGGGGCAAAATGGGCTTCTCTAAAAAAATGAAAACTTGGAATAATACAAGATAAGTTTTAATTAATTTATTGGAATAATAATTTTTGAGTAGCCCACACTGCCCCATCATGTCCAGGTTATTTTTCATGAAATTATTATTAGAAAAAAAAAAAAAACCACACACACATTTATGAGGCTCATTCCGAGCTTTTCCTCTGTATAAAATGAATGTATTTATTAATGTATTTATTAATGTCAATATAAGTATAGATTTACCTCTGACAGTGATCCAGAATTATTAGGGCTTATTGAAAATGCATTAACAAGTGGTGATGCTCCTAATGACTGTGTACGCGATGGCGATAATCCTTGATTTGCAAAATCGAATATATTACTATTGAAACCACTGAGTTTCATGTCGAGCTACTTAATTGAAATATATCATTAAAAAATGGATCTGATACTGAATGACTTGAAAATGGCATCGTCCGTAATAAAATAATGAAAAATTATTTTTAAATTCATAAAAATTATTCAGTAAATTAAAAAAATAAAACTTACAGATTCAATTGGATCTTGATGGGAAAATCTTGATCCAGTTAAAAATCCAGCGGATTGTAAATGCTGCAGTGGACTGGACGTAGAAGGTGAAAAATTAGATAAAACCGAGCGCTCAGCCATACCGGGAATATTAACTGGCGCAGAACTATCGAGTAATCTAGAGCTCACGAGACCCGCAGATATTGAATTGCTTATTGGAGAGCTGGTGTCTCGGTGCATCGAGTCTACTAGATTTAATGGGTCGTCTAAATGCAATTCATCCAATGCGTTACCTAAAATCAAAATTACAAATAACAAATCGTTAATTGCAAATTCGTGTCATGGTGGACACAGAATTGTGAGATTGAAATTTCCTGACTTTTCCAGGTATTCCAGTCAACCAATTCAAAAATTCCCTGACTATTTGTAGTAATATTAAATCATTGGAAATATTTATTTAATTTAAAATAAGATGGTATAAGCCAGTTTAATCAATAATTAATCATTGTCGTTAAATTAAACTTTTTTTATTATTTGTTAATGTTCATTGTATTTTTTTTTTTATTTATTAAATGAATTATTTTTTATTTTTTATTTGAAATCCATGTTTTTGTATAACTCACTCTATAATAAAATATAAATAAATTTTTCATTTTCACTAGAATTAATTTTATAAATAAGAATATTTCGTAGAATATTAATAAAGTATTAATGAAGTACGCGAATAATAAACATAGTGAAACTTATTAGTTCAATATTTATGTATACTTTTAATGTTTTTGATTTTTCAACTTGTCAATATGCATGTTAATAGCTCGAAGATCCTGGTGATTGGTTTCTACTAAGACGTTTTGTTTCTAACAGCCTTTTTAATTCTAACTGCTTCATTTTTTCGCTATTAGAATCAATGTCTAATAATTTTTTTTCAAGATGGTTTTACAACCGCAATCGCGCCGCGTCACTTTTTGAACAGATTTGACAGAAAACTAAATTTGTCGGATTTTTTCTGTCAAAAGAAAGAAAGTGAAAATTTTTCCAGCTTTGTGACGAAATTCCCTGACATTTCAAATATATTTATAATTCCCTGACATTTCCAGGTTTTCCAGAAATGTGACCACCATGCTTGTGTCTTGAGTATTATCAATAAATAAATATAACAATTACTCACCTACTACTGATTCAACAGTATCATTTAGGTAAAATGAACTACTTGAAAGTGATGATACCGTTGACGCTAACAAGTGTCCCAATGAACCGTTTAAGTTATAAGCCAACACAAAACTTTATTTACGTTGTAATTTTTTAGATTTTGTTAATATTGGATAATTTTCTATTGCTATTACTTGCTTTCGTAATTCATTCTTCAAAAAAAAATGTTTTTACATCATATCAATCCCCAGAAAATTAATTAATCACTAAAATAAAGTTTAATTAAATACTTACAGGTTGTAAAAAGAATTAGAATTAAATAGCATACTAGATAATTTATGCTGATTTTAATTATTTGTTAAATTTGTACTAGAATTATGTAATTGTGCACCAGGTGCTCTACTGTGAAAATTATTACTACTAAGGAAGGTCACTCCCAACTATCTACTCTAAGAGAATTGTATGTTGGTAGAGTATTATGTGTAGAAAAGTAAAAATTACGCTTGTAACCAGGTACGATATGAAAACACGATGTTAATTGAATGTAATAAATTTAGATGAGATTGTTGTGTAATAAATGATTTGAATATAAGTAGACTTTCATATATTTTTACAACTTCCTGTTTAGTTAACAATTACAAAGTTTATACTTTACATCGATTAAAGACAGAAAATAAAACTTTTTGAACATATTTAATGTAAATTTGAATTGTCAATTGGAAAAAAGTAAATTCTTAATATAACTTCTTATTAGAAGTTTCAACGAAAGTGGAAAAATGCAGACTCAAATCAAGCACAAAAAAACAAAATTGTTTGGAAAATATTAAATTTTATGAAGAAAAATCTTGCTGATGAATAAATGGATGGTCATCTAGTTCAAAGGCAATCTAGTCTGCTACAATCTTAATTCCCATCGGTATTTTACCTAAATAAAAAAATTTTAAGTGATTTAATTATTGAAATTAAATATTTCAATTATTTAAAAAAAAAAAAAAAAAAAAATTTGAGTATAATTAAAATAGAAAAATATATACCATTTTTAAAATATTTTTTACACTTGCTTCTTTTTCCACTGGATCTTGTCGTTATTAAAGTACCACTAGGTGTACAAGAATAATCCACTAGTGGAAAGGTTGTATCATTTCGTAAACAATATAGGTTAAATAATAAAAAAGTGGCACTACAACGACGAGCCAATTTTTCTACCTTTCCAGAGTTCTTGTATGTAAGATAATTATCGGTGAGAGAAAATTCACACAGATATTTTAATCCTATCAATTCATATTTCGAAGCAGCTTTTAGCAAATCTTCTGCATGATCATCCAAGTCCTCGACTTTCCCGGTGTAGATAAATTCCAAAACTCTTTTAAAAATATCTGGCTTGATGTCCGTAAGAACTAATTGATTATTGTTGCTGTCAGGCATTTGTTGACAACGAGCAACAACTTCATATGCTTTCGGACATCGTGTTTTTAAAACAGCTTTATGAACTGAAAATTCAACGCTCTCCACATAAATCTTAACGTCACCGTCATCTTGAAATGGATATAACTTCAAGATATTATCTAAACTGACAACTGGTTCAATGTTATATGATATGTATTCTAAAGGAAATATAGGATTATCATCCAAGTAAATGATGAGCTCGATGCGTAAAGTCATGGTATCATTTGGAAGTAGTTTATCTTCGGTGTTTGGTAATTCGCTGATTTGAGAAAGAGCGCTTGAATGAACTATAGCATTATAAAAATATGTAGAATCAAATTTCCGGTTCTTACGTCCAATGAAAAACTTATTTTCGTCGGCGTCGACCAGGTAAATATTACAGGTGACATGATTCTTGGGTTTGAATTGTTCAACAGCGTCGAATGATATCATGAATCCACCACGCAATTCATTATTACAAAACATCAACTTGACGTACCAATCAATGGAATGTTCTTGAAATGTTGTAGAAAAGAAGTGAGTCTTATGAACAGGAAACACTGGAAAATCGATCTCGTGCGGATCTATTTTTGAGAATGTTTCACTTATATTTTCTAATACCCATTTATCATCATATACTGTATGAGTTTTTCGTTCTATCTTCTTAAGTGGCATTTTTAAACTTGACACTTTTTATATCAATACAACTTTTTCTTAAGGTAGTACGAGCACCAAGGCAATTATGAATAAAAGGATTAATTTTTTTTTTATATGAAGTTTAACTAAGTCTAAACCAATTCTGAAAATTTTAAGGGGGGTTGCCCGATTATTTAAATAAATAAATGACTTCAAAAGTAGGCATATTTAACATTGGCTATATGGTAAAACGGTAGATGGATGATATGTTTTCATAGATATCTCTAAAACTAGTCGGTGGAAATTAAAAAAAAACTATTCAAATTAAAGCTAAAACCTTAATAAATTATTGAAAACAAAAAAAAACCCGTTGTGCCCGACTAATTAAAAAGATATTTAATTAATAAGATCAACTTTTTCAATCGTTGATTATTTTTTGTACAAGCTGGCAACACTGTAGACCATTAAAAAGAGATAAAATATATTGGAAAGAGATAGAAATAAAGAGATAATCATAATAGTGAAGTAACCTAACCTATATACAACTGTCAAATTTAACTTATATTTATACACAGCGGTATTTTTTGAAATTTGTCTAATCAAAAATTTTTATATATAAATAATAATAGCAAATATTTTTAATAATTAATTAATTAATATTAATTGTCAATATTACTATGAGTATGAATGTATCAGTTATCAGACAAATTTAAAATTATTAATAAATAGAGTAAATAATTAATGAAATTAAATTTTTAAAAAATGCGTGTTTGAAAAATTTTTAAATTAAAAAGTGCATTTTTTATAAATATTTTCTTTTTTAAATTATTTACTCTATTTATAAATAATTTAAAATTTTTCTGATGTTTGCTACATTTCATACTCATATATTATTAATTTAAAAAAATTTCAATAAGTAAAAATTATTTATCTTTTTTATTAAATTCAGTGTTAATATTATTAATAATTTCACGAATTTCAGGACACGGGTTTTTGATAATAGCTGATGATTTTGTCACTAAATTGGCATTTGTTTACACTCGATATTTATTTTGAATTTACAAATAACAACAATAAGAAATAATAATCACAGTGTTGCCATACGTACTGTCGCGGTCACGTGATCATCATCACCCCTTTACTGCGCGCTCAGAGCAGCCTATCCCCACTATGCCTCCCGCTCGTACTACCTTAATTATTTTTTTTAAAGAAACACGAGGTAAAAGAGCTAGATATTTAGCTTTACTGCGTATCAATGATAAGATGGCAGCAACTAGAACAACTGTGAGTGACAGCCTCTGCTGGTCACCAAACTAATTTCAATAAACTACCTCAACGCCCCTATCGGGCTAAGGGATAATTACAATAAACTGTATAGATCTGCGAACTCCACTTCCTTAGATCCTCATTGTGACTACTTATCAACCAACATGTCGTTTCGATTTTCCAACCTCTAAACCACTCAAGAGTACCGAAGACCGGATTGCCTCTTCAAATAAAATCAATAAAATTTAAAATTAAACTTGACATTTTAAGGTAGTACGAGCGGGAGGCATGGTGGGGATAGGCTGCTCTGAGCGCGCAGTAAAGGGGTGATGATGATCACGTGACCGCGACAGTACGTATGGCAACACTGTGATTATTATTTCTTATTGTTGTTATTTGTAAATTCAAAATAAATATCGAGTGTAAACAAATGCCAATTTAGTGACAAAATCATCAGCTATTATCAAAAACCCGTGTCCTGAAATTCGTGAAATTATTAATAATATTAACACTGAATTTAATAAAAAAGATAAATAATTTTTACTTATTGAAATTTTTTTAAATTAATAATATATGAGTATGAAATGTAGCAAACATCAGAAAAATTTTAAATTATTTATAAATAGAGTAAATAATTTAAAAAAGAAAATATTTATAAAAAATGCACTTTTTAATTTAAAAATTTTTCAAACACGCATTTTTTAAAAATTTAATTTCATTAATTATTTACTCTATTTATTAATAATTTTAAATTTGTCTGATAACTGATACATTCATACTCATAGTAATATTGACAATTAATATTAATTAATTAATTATTAAAAATATTTGCTATTATTATTTATATATAAAAATTTTTGATTAGACAAATTTCAAAAAATACCGCTGTGTATAAATATAAGTTAAATTTGACAGTTGTATATAGGTTAGGTTACTTCACTATTATGATTATCTCTTTATTTCTATCTCTTTCCAATATATTTTATCTCTTTTTAATGGTCTACAGTGTTGCCAGCTTGTACAAAAAATAATCAACGATTGAAAAAGTTGATCTTATTAATTAAATATCTTTTTAATTAGTCGGGCACAACGGGTTTTTTTTTGTTTTCAATAATTTATTAAGGTTTTAGCTTTAATTTGAATAGTTTTTTTTTAATTTCCACCGACTAGTTTTAGAGATATCTATGAAAACATATCATCCATCTACCGTTTTACCATATAGCCAATGTTAAATATGCCTACTTTTGAAGTCATTTATTTATTTAAATAATCGGGCAACCCCCCTTAAAATTTTCAGAATTGGTTTAGACTTAGTTAAACTTCATATAAAAAAAAAATTAATCCTTTTATTCATAATTGCCTTGGTGCTCGTACTACCTTAAATAATAAACTTAATATTAAAAATGCCCGTGTAAAAAAGTTCGGGAATTCCGGCGGTGAGTCGGCAGAATTCCTAAGGAGTTCATATTTGTGTCAAAATAGGAATTCCGGATGGATTCCGGATAAAAACTCGACATATGATTTTATCGTAATGGATGGTGAAAATTTCAATCCAAAAAAAAAATAATATCAGCTGATCGTATATAATTGCAGAAAGACGCAGTTAAGAAAAATAATGTAAGATTTCCCATCTTAGTAATATCTGGCAAAAAAGTACATGAATAGCAGAAAAATTACTGTCGAGAGTAGCCGATAGGAAATTTTTGATTCAGTTTCTTGCTGCTAATAGTTCATCGGAATCCACCGATCTTTAAAAGAATTGACAGATATTTAATATACACCGATGTGCTAAAATTTCGTCTTGCACACCGGATAAATTCAGAAGGAATTCTTACTAAGCTCCGGTGAAATCATTGGCAGTAGATTGAATCAAAAATTTCATTTTTCTACTTTAAAAATAAATCATTGAATGTTCATGTAATTTTCCGTTAGAAGTCGGCTGGAATTCCGCCGGAGCTTTATATGAATCCATCCAGAATTCATCTGGTGTTCAAGAAAAAATTTTAGGCCATCGGTATTGATGAAAAACCTATTGAATTTATTTAAAAACCACTTGAACTCTGTTGAATTATCGGCAGGAAACTGAATCAAGAATTTTTATTTTCTATTTCAAGAATAATTCATTGGATATTCATGTACTTTTCCACTAGAAATCGACTAGGATTCTGCCGGAGCTTTATAAGAATTCCTCAGGGATTTATCCGGTGTTCGAAAAGAAATTTTAGGGCATCGATATAAATTAAATACCTCTAAATGTGTTCGAAGATCAATCGAATTTCGATGAATTATTGTACTAACCAGCAAAAGACACTGAATCGAAAATTTCCTTATTTCTCAGAAATCTTACATTATTTTTCTTAATTGCATCTTTCTGCAATTATATACGTTCAGTTGATATTATTTTTTTTTTGACTGAAATTTTCACCACCCGTTACGATAAAATCGCATATCTCGTTTTCATCCGGAATTCATCCGGAAGTCCTATTTTGACACAAATATGAATTCCTTAGGAATTCTGCCGACTTACCGCCGGAATTCCTGAACTTTTTTACACGGGTGGTTTTTAAATCATTAACTCTTTTCACTCGTTCCCGCGGTCCAGATGAATTTTGGCGTAAAAGAAAAATCTTTAAAATGTCGGCTGTGAGTTTTTAAAAATAAAATTTGAGTTTTATAAAATAAATTTAATTGATAATTAATTAAAATTAATAATAATTGGTATTATTTTTACAGCATTTTCATAATCGAAGGAGAAATTGCTATTCAATAGCAATCAAAGGTGTACACAGAGCACTAATGTATTGTTTCAGAGGTAGAAGATTAAAACGTCAACAATTTCATGAAGTAAGTTCTCATAAATATAAAGCTGACAATTATTTTTATAATTTTTTAAATTTAGTTTTACCCAAAAAAAAGCCAATTCAGAAACATAAAAATTTTAGCGCAAAATTTTTACGGCGCTCTCGCGTAATTTTCAAATTTGAAAAAAACCTTTTAGTTTATTTTGTTCATGACTTTTTTTAATTTAACTCAGCAGATATTAAAAAATTAAATTGTCACCCAAATAAAAACCGAGTCAATAATTTTATGAAATTAATTATCTAATTGACGTTAATTAAAATTATTTTAGTTATAGGACACAAGACTGGCAACAGCTTGCAGTCAACATGGAATATCATCTAAAATTTTACTTGAAGGATTATCTAGGAATGAAATTCTGCTTAATCGTAAAGCGCTCGTGGATTTAGCGATCTGGGAACCGAGGACATTTAAATCCTTGGCGAAAGTAGCATGGGCGAGATGTAAAATCGACGGACTGAATATGGTAAAAGAGTTGCCTCTTCCCGGTGGTATCATCACTCGCGGAATGCTGAAATAAACCATCATCTCATTTATTATAAATTATATATAAAGTGTATTAGAATTAACAAATAATCTGTTGTGTCACAGTTTTTCTTATTAATGCTTTAAATATTTTAACGATCATTATTTTCATATCTTTATGTGCGTCAGTGGTATAATGAAGATTTTCAAAAGTTATAGACATGCGATTGACAAAATTTTTTTCTAGGAGTATTTTATTTATTTATTTAAACTAAAAATTGTTATTTTTTGGGTCTGCTACTTTCAGTATCATACTTGTGCGTACTATATTTGTGCGCGAGTTTTATAGGAATGCAGTTTTTAGTATTTGTTGATATTGGCGACAAATTAAAATTTTGGTTGATTAAAATTTCGTTATATTATAATTAACTTTTACAAATATATTTTTATAAAGATATGTTAGTATATTGAAGTTGATAAATGAATAAAAATAATAATTTATATAAAATTTATAAAAAATTAACAACTTTTTTTACAAATACCAAAAAAAAATTTTGAAATGGGAATATTAAATATATATATTAAAAAAAATTACAAAAAAATGGAATCCACATAAACCTTTGAGCACAAAGAAAATGTGGAACTTTGATTTGGAAGAAAAAAAAAATTTTCTTAGCTGATATCCCAATCCAAAAAATTAAAAAAAATTTGTTTTTTAAATATAAATGAAGTAAATTAAAAATAAAAAAAATAAAAAATCTCCACATGTAGATTTTTCAAAAATCTTCAAATTTCTTTTTTTTTTTTTTTTTTTAAAGCGATTTTTTAGACTGATATTCGTCGCCAAAAATTCTAATAGAAACTTCGAAAATTTGACAGAAACCACATTTAAATCATCGTAAATAGTCTGAGATTAATGAATAAAAATTTATTTTTAATAATTTCCAATGCTTGGAGAGCCATCTCAAAATTATTTTTCATCATAAAAACGTTTCTACTAAAAAAAAAATTTTTTTGAAATCGACCACTTAAAGATCTCGAGCCAATGAAAAAGTGGCAACTTTCAAATTTATGGTAACTTTATTATTACCCTAGATATCCCTAGCTAAACTAATTTTTCGTCGGATGTCAAGTGGCGGCATAATGAGTGCCCGATTTTGATGAAAAATAACGGCACTCGCTGTTCTAAATGTAATTCATTGAGTTTACCTTCTATTAGACGCAAAATTAGAAAGCCAGGTCAATATGACGACCCTGAAAAAAGTACAGAGCTTGTGAAAAAAGAACAGACAATATATGAACTGCACGGCAGTATGACAACTTTACTCAGGATTTCTTTACTCGAGAGCCATCTGTACTCAAAAACAGTTCTTGAACCACCAGTTTTGTTTTAAAACTATACTCAATTCTCTTTTTATTCAAGGACAACTTTACTCAATGACAACTGTACTCAATGGCTCAGCCAATAAGAGAGCAGGCGTCGGTAAGAAAGAAGTATGTAGGTCGGTCATTATCATATGGCGCTGAGTGAAGATTCTAAAATTATCTCAGTATTTAATGAAGATAATGAGATATAATTCAAATATTATATAAAAAATAATTTATAAATAATGTTTATACAATAAAAATACTAAATGTACTGATATTTTAATAGATCTATAATTATTATAAGTTTATAAAAAACATGAAATATCTGTACATTAAATTTTGAAATATACAGGTAAGTTGTTTTAACAACTAATTTAATAACTAAAAATAAAAATGCAAGGAATTAATGGTTGTTATGATTTATTATTAAATAAAAATAAATATTAAATGGAATACAAATTAACACATAATTGACATATTTTTAAGGATCCTGCAAAATCAGATTTAGATGTTCAATATTGCCAATATTTGATAGCTGTTCACCTGCGAAAAAAAAAATTATTTCTATTAAAAATCTGGAAAGGTTCAAATATCTATAATTTACAAACTGTTTACACGAAAAGAAAATTATGGGAATCATTCCCATAATGGTATAGTAATAGTTCCCATAATGATATAGGAAACACTCGTATAATATTATGGGAATCGTTCTCATACTATTATGGAAACCATTCCTATAATAAATGGGAATGGATCCTGTAATTATAGGAACTGCTCCTATAATTTATGGTCGTAATTCCTATGATGGTATAGGAAAAAAATTTAGAAAATAATGGGAACTGTTTCCATAATTTTCTTTCCGTGTACCAATTTTCATTTATATAATGTTAAGGTAGTTCACTCGCGACTTTCGTAGCCAAAAGTATAGCAATACATTTTAGTTTTAAATATACAGATGCACACTAATACAATCACACTGCTGAGTATAATAAATGTGGTAATGATGCAAACATTTATATTGAATAGTCTATAGATTAAACGTATAGGTAGCAATCTTTATATCGTGTAAGTTTAATATAAATGTAGTTTGTTATTATTAACAATTACAAATTTTAGATAGAATTCATTTTTGTGCACATTTTTATATTTTTTTTAAACTTACAACAAAATCGCAGTTAAAAAGACAAAAATTGTTCGATGTCAGTTACTGTCAATATCATAATTTTTAAAAAATTTTAAACTATTAGAAAAGCTCGGCTGACCAATTTCAAAACACAGTAACTGACAAAAATAAAATTTGTGAAATATGTATAGAATCATGTTCACAAAACTCCATTGGAACTAAAAATACTGAAAAATCGATTTTGAACAATTTGTCACTTACTGTGTTTTAGAATTGGACAGCCGAATTATCATTAATATAAGTAAATATCAAAAAATAATTTTTTTGCTTATTCCGAAAATTTTTTGACCTCCAATCATTTCATGCTCAATAATTAACCTAACTAAGTGACATTTGAATTTCCGCGGGTTAAGTATGACGACTGCAACGTTGCCGAGTTGTGATTGCTGTACCCCACCACACCTCAAGTATTTTAAAATTATTTATAATTTAAATATCAATATTTTTTAAATAAATCGGTCAAGAAATTCAGAGTTTTTTTGAATAAATTTCTAATTTTTTCATTTAACAGTGGATAATTTTAAAAAAAAAATAGTAACCATTTTCAACCATTTCCAAGATATTCAGGAAACTACATGTTTTTCTTATACTTGGTAGATCTCCAGCATGTTAATTATGAACTTTTTGATTGTTAATATCTCGTTTTACAATCATTGAAACAATTTCCTTTTTTTTCACGAAATACCAGACATTTTTGTTAATCTCATGTTTTAATTTCATCGCATTCCGAAGAAAAGTCGTTTTACGAGTGAACTACCTTAATTGAATTAAAAAAAACACAGTTTTTGACTCACGTTGATTATCATTCAAGATTAAAAATATTGAATCATGAAGATCCCGATTCACTGCTGCGTGTAGAAATTCTCGTAACGTATACCTGTATAAAAAACATTTTTAGTTTAATTTTTAATATACACTACTTAAAAAACTTAAATATGATAGAGTAGAGTATATTATCATTTTTAGTTAATATTAAATTTTTTTCATTAATTGCTCATTAATTGGCTGAGTTGTTTTACCTTCCAGATCTCAACGATGCTTGAAGATGCTGAATGCGGATGTCATGATGACGCTGAACTGATCGGCGTTGACGATTTATATCAATTCCGGCATCCAACCGTCCCCACTGGATCTCCATATCTCGAATAATATTTTGTAATTGTGCTATAAAAAAATTAAAAAAATTAATTATATATAATTCATGACCAAATTATTAATCAGTGAAACGAATTTGATTGTATTAATAAAAAAAAAACACACACACACGCACACACTTCATTAAAATTTTTCCGATAATAGTTTCTTTTGAAAAAACGACCCGATTTCAATCATTCCGGCCACATTTGACGCGAATTTAGAGTTTCAGAGCTGATTAGATTTTTGGATCAATCTATAGAATAAATTAAAAGTTATCGAAAAAAAACAAAATATTACAAAAATTTTATTTTCAAGATAGCTCGAAACGTACTATACCGTTCAAGCTGCGTTTTTTAAAAATAGATTGTGGGAATTAATGTCATATTAAAAAATAATAAAATATTTACATACGATAACATATTCTCAGACATTGTTAGTTAAATTAGTTAGAATAGCTTTTTTTTCAAAAATTTTCAATTTTCTTAGCGGGAAGTTAAAAAATATTTTACTAACTAGCTGTTCTATTGTCAATAATATATAGGTGTGTTGAGTTTACCCTGATTAAAAAAAAGTATTAAAAAGTATTTGACAGGATTCAAAAGGATTAAAATTTTAATACTTTCAAATCCTGCTAAATATTGGAAATCCTAAAATTTCAATCTTTTTAATCCTGTCAAAGACTTTTTTTTAATCAGGGTAAGTTTATTATTGTAAAAGTTTTATCAATAAAACCAAACCATATTTAAAGTTTGTATTTTTTTTACTTACCTAAGAATGTAAATAATGATGGATATTCTCCATTCAATCGCGATATGAGATGCCGATTAAAAGCTTCTGCGAAATTGTTGGTCCGCCAAGGTGAATTCCATACTGAGACAATGTTGGCCAACGGTAACCATTGTCGAATTAAATAATAAATAAACATTATAACGTTTTCATGTTGTCCTTCAATTTGCTCGGCTGTCTCAGTGATAAGCTCAATAGCTGTTTGAAAGAGTTCAGGTGGAATTAAAGGCAATGCCCAAGCCTCTTTGAGCGTTTGATCATTGTCGCGAGGAAGTCGTAAGGAATTCCATTTGCGTGTCATAGCCTGAATAAGAGGAAAGATTAACTTATTTAAAAACCTCTAGTGTTAAATTTTTTTTTAACCATATAAATTAAATAGTTTATTTACTCTGATGCAGTGGAACCAGCATCCTCTGATCTGCACTAAGGGAAAAGAATTTCTTATAGAGGAAATAATGGCAGCTTCATAATCAGTTACAACACAGCGCAAGTGATTTCGAATTCCTTCCGCGCTTTCAATAATAAATTCCCAAACAGCAGTATACATAGCCGCAGTTCGAGAGCTACATAAAACAAATAAAACTGGAATTCCCTAAAAAATCGAAACAGCGAATTAATTATAATCATAATAAATTACAATAAACGTAAAATGAATAAATCTCTTACAACATCCATAGTTTTCATAAATATTATCAACAATTGAGCTGCTCGTGGTGTTCTTGGTACCGTCTGTAAATAAACATAAAATTTATTTATTTTATTTTTTGGAAGTTCGCATCTTAATTAAAAACTTTCATGCACAGACAAAAAATCAAAAAAAAAAAAAAAAAAATAAAGATTTCTGAAACTTTGCTAAAATTATCGTTTTTTTATTTAATTTAATTTAATTTTTTTTTTTTAAATCTATGAGCTTAGGTAAATTTTTCTCACGTAAAATTGAAATTTTTGGGCTATCTCTGGTTTCCGTGTTATTGATAATAAAATTTTAGTATATTACATACCAAGGGAGGAAAGTAGGACATTCCAACTCACAAATATCTTACTATGCTTTCTTGGCGTGTAATATACTATTTTTTCTCCTTATACAATCATTTTTAACCAAAATACGACAATTTAAAAGATAATTAACAAATTCGAACTATTTTCTGATCCCTTAACTTTTTGGAGTGGTGTTTATAAATATTATTTACCCTAAAAGTTCCGTCGATATATAGCTCACTGGCGTTATTTAGTCGATGAATCATTTCGTTGGATCCAAAGATATAGAGCACGGACCCATCTGCGGCAACTCTTGTACCTCGATAAATATCGGCTATTTCTCGATACCCATCAAACATGTTCCCAAGTTCTTCAAACGTCCTCGGTATTGGGGGTTGATGAAGCCTCCTTTCCCGTAGGACGTGACGTCTTGCAGCTTCCGGTCGCATTTCGATAGCTCTGGCAGCTGGTAAACTGAAAGACAAAAGTAAAAAAGCTATACTTGGGTGTACTTTAAATTAAAAACAAGAAATTTTCATAAAACTTTAAATAATAATAATTATGATGTAAATGTTTCAGATACTATTTCTGAAGTTGTTTTTAAAAAATATCCATTTATATTTTCCATTTACTCGAGTTTATATCTCATCTTTTTGTTACTTTTCAAACTTAAAATTCTATGTGATTCATGCGATAACTGTTTATTTTATTTTTGTTTTTTTCTCTAATCTCAAATTTTTATCCACCTTTTTAAATAACATTGATATTCTCAACCTATTCAATCCTAAATCTAGTCAGTTCAAAGTCAATGACCTCTTTCGAATGCTACAAAAAATGATTTAGATCGGTTGAAACTTTTCAAGATATCGTATGACGAAAAAAATTTAGAGCGATCATAAAGCACCCTCAGCACTTTCGCGCTCGAGCATACATCTCCAAGCATTTATCCCAAAACAGTCAAAATCTGTTAATTAATTAATACACTATTAATTAGTTCTTCACGTAAGTACTCATCTAATTTGAACATTCTCGAACAAAGAATTTTACATTAATATAATACCATTGATGTTGTTGTTACTTATTCTCGGACACTTGGAGACCGGTCGTCTTTTATCTGATTGCAATGTATTTATAGGATTAACCTTGGTTTCATTTTCGATGTTTAAAGTTTACATACACACAATTATATTCTGATAATTTGAGGGGAAAGGAAGATAACTGTTTAATTAAATAATTAACTCCGAGTATGGATATTTTAAATAATGCTGTTATAATAAACAACCTAAAATTTTGATATATTCGCATATTTTTTTAGATTGGAGGACATTGTCAGACAATGCCCCCCTCCCCCCTCTCCATAAATTAAAAAAAAATATCCAACTTCTTTCAAATGTTATAACTATATTAAAAATTTATTAATTAATTAAAAAAAAGTTAAATCATTAATTAAAAAGAAAGACAATGTAGTTACAATATCGTCAGGATATAAAAAAAAAAAAAAACGATTACTTATAATTGTTGGATTGTTTGATACTACTTGTGTAAATAAATTTTCAATGTAAATTTAAGCTTACAAAATTTGAAATTTCAGATTAAATATAATACTGTCCTTTTTTCAATCAAAGCTTTAATTTTTTTTTTTTTTCAATTAATTAATAAAATTTTTATACAGTTACGACAGTTCTTCAAGATCATGAAATATTTAAAAAAAAGTGCAGGCATTTTCTGAAAATTTATTTAATTTTTTAGCAGAAATTACTATGGAGTTACGTCAAGGTCAGCGAGCTGGTACCATTAGGTTCACCTTTGAGGGATATAATTTCCATCAAGACTCGAGATACACCGGTTGGGTTAAACGCTATATATGTGCTGCTAGAAATACAGAAGATCGCTGTCGAGTTAAATTATTCCAGTATGGTAACAATCAACCCATACGGATTGGAAATCATTATCATACCCGGCCAACAATTAATGAGAGAGCTGAAATTATTAACCGCCTACGACAACGTGCAATCGCTAATAATGCCTTGCCCAATGTTGTTGTAGATGCAGTTTTTAGAGAGTAAGTAAAAATGTTTTTTTAATTTCGCACTTCTTGGTATCAAAATTAAAATTGTTTTTTTATTCGGGAAGTTAGCAGTTTTTGTCCAATTTTCGAAAATCGATTTTTAATCAGATCTCAACGTTTTGGGGTTGTAAGATGCGATTTTGACTGTTTTGGGATAAATGCTTGGAGATGTATGCTCGAGCGCGAAAGTGCTGAGGGTGCTTTATGATCGCTCTAAATTTTTTTCGTCATACGATATCTTGAAAAGTTTCAACCGATCTAAATCATTTTTTGTAGCATTCGAAAGAGGTCATTGACTTTGAACTGACTAGATTTAGGATTGAATAGGTTGAGAATATCAATGTTATTTAAAAAGGTGGATAAAAATTTGAGATTAGAGAAAAAAACAAAAATAAAATAAACAGTTATCGCATGAATCACATAGAATTTTAAGTTTGAAAAGTAACAAAAAGATGAGATATAAACTCGAGTAAATGGAAAATATAAATGGATATTTTTTAAAAACAACTTCAGAAATAGTATCTGAAACATTTACATCATAATTATTATTATTTAAAGTTTTATGAAAATTTCTTGTTTTTAATTTAAAGTACACCCAAGTATAGCTTTTTTACTTTTGTCTTTCAGTTTACCAGCTGCCAGAGCTATCGAAATGCGACCGGAAGCTGCAAGACGTCACGTCCTACGGGAAAGGAGGCTTCATCAACCCCCAATACCGAGGACGTTTGAAGAACTTGGGAACATGTTTGATGGGTATCGAGAAATAGCCGATATTTATCGAGGTACAAGAGTTGCCGCAGATGGGTCCGTGCTCTATATCTTTGGATCCAACGAAATGATTCATCGACTAAATAACGCCAGTGAGCTATATATCGACGGAACTTTTAGGGTAAATAATATTTATAAACACCACTCCAAAAAGTTAAGGGATCAGAAAATAGTTCGAATTTGTTAATTATCTTTTAAATTGTCGTATTTTGGTTAAAAATGATTGTATAAGGAGAAAAAAATAGTATATTACACGCCAAGAAAGCATAGTAAGATATTTGTGAGTTGGAATGTCCTACTTTCCTCCCTTGGTATGTAATATACTAAAATTTTATTATCAATAACACGGAAACCAGAGATAGCCCAAAAATTTCAATTTTACGTGAGAAAAATTTACCTAAGCTCATAGATTTAAAAAAAAAAAATTAAATTAAATTAAATAAAAAAACGATAATTTTAGCAAAGTTTCAGAAATCTTTATTTTTTTTTTTTTTTTTTGATTTTTTGTCTGTGCATGAAAGTTTTTAATTAAGATGCGAACTTCCAAAAAATAAAATAAATAAATTTTATGTTTATTTACAGACGGTACCAAGAACACCACGAGCAGCTCAATTGTTGATAATATTTATGAAAACTATGGATGTTGTAAGAGATTTATTCATTTTACGTTTATTGTAATTTATTATGATTATAATTAATTCGCTGTTTCGATTTTTTAGGGAATTCCAGTTTTATTTGTTTTATGTAGCTCTCGAACTGCGGCTATGTATACTGCTGTTTGGGAATTTATTATTGAAAGCGCGGAAGGAATTCGAAATCACTTGCGCTGTGTTGTAACTGATTATGAAGCTGCCATTATTTCCTCTATAAGAAATTCTTTTCCCTTAGTGCAGATCAGAGGATGCTGGTTCCACTGCATCAGAGTAAATAAACTATTTAATTTATATGGTTAAAAAAAAATTTAACACTAGAGGTTTTTAAATAAGTTAATCTTTCCTCTTATTCAGGCTATGACACGCAAATGGAATTCCTTACGACTTCCTCGCGACAATGATCAAACGCTCAAAGAGGCTTGGGCATTGCCTTTAATTCCACCTGAACTCTTTCAAACAGCTATTGAGCTTATCACTGAGACAGCCGAGCAAATTGAAGGACAACATGAAAACGTTATAATGTTTATTTATTATTTAATTCGACAATGGTTACCGTTGGCCAACATTGTCTCAGTATGGAATTCACCTTGGCGGACCAACAATTTCGCAGAAGCTTTTAATCGGCATCTCATATCGCGATTGAATGGAGAATATCCATCATTATTTACATTCTTAGGTAAGTAAAAAAAAATACAAACTTTAAATATGGTTTGGTTTTATTGATAAAACTTTTACAATAATAAACTTACCCTGATTAAAAAAAAGTCTTTGACAGGATTAAAAAGATTGAAATTTTAGGATTTCCAATATTTAGCAGGATTTGAAAGTATTAAAATTTTAATCCTTTTGAATCCTGTCAAATACTTTTTAATACTTTTTTTTAATCAGGGTAAACTCAACACACCTATATATTATTGACAATAGAACAGCTAGTTAGTAAAATATTTTTTAACTTCCCGCTAAGAAAATTGAAAATTTTTGAAAAAAAAGCTATTCTAACTAATTTAACTAACAATGTCTGAGAATATGTTATCGTATGTAAATATTTTATTATTTTTTAATATGACATTAATTCCCACAATCTATTTTTAAAAAACGCAGCTTGAACGGTATAGTACGTTTCGAGCTATCTTGAAAATAAAATTTTTGTAATATTTTGTTTTTTTTCGATAACTTTTAATTTATTCTATAGATTGATCCAAAAATCTAATCAGCTCTGAAACTCTAAATTCGCGTCAAATGTGGCCGGAATGATTGAAATCGGGTCGTTTTTTCAAAAGAAACTATTATCGGAAAAATTTTAATGAAGTGTGTGCGTGTGTGTGTGTTTTTTTTTTATTAATACAATCAAATTCGTTTCACTGATTAATAATTTGGTCATGAATTATATATAATTAATTTTTTTAATTTTTTTATAGCACAATTACAAAATATTATTCGAGATATGGAGATCCAGTGGGGACGGTTGGATGCCGGAATTGATATAAATCGTCAACGCCGATCAGTTCAGCGTCATCATGACATCCGCATTCAGCATCTTCAAGCATCGTTGAGATCTGGAAGGTAAAACAACTCAGCCAATTAATGAGCAATTAATGAAAAAAATTTAATATTAACTAAAAATGATAATATACTCTACTCTATCATATTTAAGTTTTTTAAGTAGTGTATATTAAAAATTAAACTAAAAATGTTTTTTATACAGGTATACGTTACGAGAATTTCTACACGCAGCAGTGAATCGGGATCTTCATGATTCAATATTTTTAATCTTGAATGATAATCAACGTGAGTCAAAAACTGTGTTTTTTTTAATTCAATTAAGGTAGTTCACTCGTAAAACGACTTTTCTTCGGAATGCGATGAAATTAAAACATGAGATTAACAAAAATGTCTGGTATTTCGTGAAAAAAAAAAAAGGAAATTGTTTCAATGATTGTAAAACGAGATATTAACAATCAAAAAGTTCATAATTAACATGCTGGAGATCTACCAAGTATAAGAAAAACATGTAGTTTCCTGAATATCTTGGAAATGGTTGAAAATGGTTACTATTTTTTTTTTAAAATTATCCACTGTTAAATGAAAAAATTAGAAATTTATTCAAAAAAACTCTGAATTTCTTGACCGATTTATTTAAAAAATATTGATATTTAAATTATAAATAATTTTAAAATACTTGAGGTGTGGTGGGGTACAGCAATCACAACTCGGCAACGTTGCAGTCGTCATACTTAACCCGCGGAAATTCAAATGTCACTTAGTTAGGTTAATTATTGAGCATGAAATGATTGGAGGTCAAAAAATTTTCGGAATAAGCAAAAAAATTATTTTTTGATATTTACTTATATTAATGATAATTCGGCTGTCCAATTCTAAAACACAGTAAGTGACAAATTGTTCAAAATCGATTTTTCAGTATTTTTAGTTCCAATGGAGTTTTGTGAACATGATTCTATACATATTTCACAAATTTTATTTTTGTCAGTTACTGTGTTTTGAAATTGGTCAGCCGAGCTTTTCTAATAGTTTAAAATTTTTTAAAAATTATGATATTGACAGTAACTGACATCGAACAATTTTTGTCTTTTTAACTGCGATTTTGTTGTAAGTTTAAAAAAAAAATATAAAAATGTGCACAAAAATGAATTCTATCTAAAATTTGTAATTGTTAATAATAACAAACTACATTTATATTAAACTTACACGATATAAAGATTGCTACCTATACGTTTAATCTATAGACTATTCAATATAAATGTTTGCATCATTACCACATTTATTATACTCAGCAGTGTGATTGTATTAGTGTGCATCTGTATATTTAAAACTAAAATGTATTGCTATACTTTTGGCTACGAAAGTCGCGAGTGAACTACCTTAACATTATATAAATGAAAATTGGTACACGGAAAGAAAATTATGGAAACAGTTCCCATTATTTTCTAAATTTTTTCCTATACCATCATAGGAATTACGACCATAAATTATAGGAGCAGTTCCTATAATTACAGGATCCATTCCCATTTATTATAGGAATGGTTTCCATAATAGTATGAGAACGATTCCCATAATATTATACGAGTGTTTCCTATATCATTATGGGAACTATTACTATACCATTATGGGAATGATTCCCATAATTTTCTTTTCGTGTAAACAGTTTGTAAATTATAGATATTTGAACCTTTCCAGATTTTTAATAGAAATAATTTTTTTTTTCGCAGGTGAACAGCTATCAAATATTGGCAATATTGAACATCTAAATCTGATTTTGCAGGATCCTTAAAAATATGTCAATTATGTGTTAATTTGTATTCCATTTAATATTTATTTTTATTTAATAATAAATCATAACAACCATTAATTCCTTGCATTTTTATTTTTAGTTATTAAATTAGTTGTTAAAACAACTTACCTGTATATTTCAAAATTTAATGTACAGATATTTCATGTTTTTTATAAACTTATAATAATTATAGATCTATTAAAATATCAGTACATTTAGTATTTTTATTGTATAAACATTATTTATAAATTATTTTTTATATAATATTTGAATTATATCTCATTATCTTCATTAAATACTGAGATAATTTTAGAATCTTCACTCAGCGCCATATGATAATGACCGACCTACATACTTCTTTCTTACCGACGCCTGCTCTCTTATTGGCTGAGCCATTGAGTACAGTTGTCATTGAGTAAAGTTGTCCTTGAATAAAAAGAGAATTGAGTATAGTTTTAAAACAAAACTGGTGGTTCAAGAACTGTTTTTGAGTACAGATGGCTCTCGAGTAAAGAAATCCTGAGTAAAGTTGTCATACTGCCAACTGCACAAACTTCTTTCGAAGATGACAAAACGCAACGAAAAATATGAAGCTATGAAAGACAGCCCGCAAATGTTTATTAAAATGATTGAGTCATTGAATATTCCAGAGCTTCAAAAGTTGATGATAAAAGAATCTTTGAACGTTGATGCGAATAATGATAATGTTAATTTTACAAAAACTTGGCTATTTCTTTCCCTTTTGATTTACATTGAGTCACCTCGGATGTACAGATTCCTCTTGTTGAATCAGTACATGAATTTACCGAGTATTCAAGTCATGCGTCGATACCTTCATCAAATAAAAACTGACGCACAATTTTATAAGTTATTCCAACAAACCGTGGAGCCGTTTCAGTACAACAAGCTTGATGACAAAGAAATAACGTGAGTTATGTATTGAAGAAAAAAAATAGAAGAAATAAATAAATATAACTTTTTCTTATACTTGAGAAATTTTAAAAAAGTAATTCAAATGAGAACTATAATTATTTTTTAAAGTAAAAAGAATTTTTTTTAATAAATAAAAACTTCAAAACTTAATCAATAAATAGTAGTAATTTTTTTTTTAATTTACTTGAGTTAATCAACTAATTGAGGTCGCTTATGTGATATCTGAAGAAATTTTTTGAAATTTGAATTTCGAAAGTAAGTGGGACTCAACTGGTTGGATATGTTTTGAGTTATTTCAGATTTTGAATTTTTGAAATATTTTTAAAAGCTATTTAATAATTCATTATTATTATTATTGTTATTAAAGGAATTACAGCTTTCCTGATCTAGTTAATTGACAGAATATTTATGAAATTCTGTATTTCGCATGAGTGATAACAGATATCAATTCAATATGCGTACTGCAGTACTATACATTAATAGAATAGAATTTAATTCTTAAAGGTGTTATTTTTATAGAAACGAATTTGTTTCTAATATAATTGCTGGGCTCATGAGTAAAGTTGATACAATTATTATTACTATATTAGTTTTTAATCATTACTTTTATTTTACTATTATTTTATAATTTTAGATTTATGTTTTGAATTTTTTAAAAAGTTTATAAACAAAATAATATAATTATATATGTAAAGTAAGACCTAGTACCCAATCAAGGAACTAGTACTCGATCACTCCATGGATTAGTATATCTGTATGTACTAAATATATATAAATACATGAGTTATCGAGTACTAGTTCCCTGATTGGGTACTGGGTATCTCTCCTTATATATATTTTAATTAAATGAGAATTTAAAAATGGTTTTGCTCGGTTGAATTGAAATTCTCAAAAATGCAAAAGTTTTAGCCCTTTAATTTCTAGAAAACGCTAAAAAATCTTCATTTTAAGTTTCCAATATTTTTTTGCGTATCGAAGTTTTAAAATTCGGCGAACGTTACTTCAACATTTTAAATGATTCAAATTTATTAAATACTATACATCTATCAAGCATTATTAAATGTAGTAATTTATGTTTTAACATATGTACAAATATATATGTATATATTACTTATCACAATACGAATAATTTCATTTTTTTTTTCAATATAAAAATTAAAATTTATAAATTTAAAAATCCATTGTAAAATTTGATAACTCAAGAACGTACGTTGATTTTCATTGAGGGATATTTTTAAATATAGCTCCTATTACTGGACCATGTCGATGAATTAAACATTGTCTGAAACATCAATTTTAAATTAGAGAAAAGTGTAGTGAATAACAAGATTGTTAATCGAACCGACAAAATTCAAGTCGCCAATAATGACCAAGTAAGAAATTCTTAAATTTTCTTTTACGGTTATTGCTACTATAATAAATGAATCCAGCCAGCGATCACTAGAAGTTCCAATAAAAATAATTTTGCTGGAAAAACAAAAACTCTTAATTTTAAAAATATAAAGTAATTGTATACCTAGAGTCACTTTGAAGAGAAATAATAGGAGCATCCTCAGAATCTAATTTCGCAGCTTGATTGGCAATAGCAGCTATGATTCCTGCGCTGTCTGGAGATATATTTCCTTTTGCTATAAGAAAAAAATTATCATAAATAAATAAACGAATTTTTTTTACAATCAATTAGTAAACAAAAATTTTTTACCTCCAAGGCAGAGCCCAGATTTATCGGTCAAAATACACCCTGTTATTCCTACTGTTTTTACTCTAATCATAGAAAAGTTTATAATTTTTAAGTTTCATGTATTTTTCAAAAGGAGAATTACAAAAACTTTAAATAATTCAACTTACGCATCTTCCATTGTAGTTTCCAGATTACGCTCCATTGTAATTCTTCAGTTTATTAATTGTAATTATGACAAATTACTGATCTATTGAACTGTCAAACTCAAATGTATATATTTTTTTATTTTTTTGGGTTACATCCCCAAACAAATGTGTCATCGAAAAGTTCTAACAAAAATTCGCCCTAATGGCACAGTTTGCTTAGCAAAAGTTTACAAAAGTTTCCTTGAATTTTTCGTCAAATGTCCGTCAACTTCGGGCTTTTTCGTTTTTTATGACAACTTGTATACAACTTTCTATACATTTTGATGTAAATTTACTATGATTTTGAAGTTTAAAAAAAAATTCAAAAATTATTAGACGTCTGCTAACTTAAGTATCGGGTAGTATAAATTTACTACCCGAATTATAATGCAAATTCACTTTAAAAGTTTTATATAAATTGACATCAAAAATACAAAAGCCCAGTGGACGAACATTTGATAAAATATTCAAAGAAACTTTCAAAAAAATTACCTCTAAATTGAGAAAAAATCATTCGCAAATTTTTCGTTACAACTTTTGCTGTCAAGTTGTCAGCAAATTTCAATAATTTCAACTGTCAAATGACTGTCAATTTCAAGCTAAAATTTGTGACCGTCAGCGGACCGTCTCGTGACTGAAACTAAAAATGACGTCATTTTGCTTCACTATAACACCCTCTATAGTATGGACTGAGCCAACTGTATGCGCTCGCTGTCTTAAGTTGATGAATTCAAATAAATTTTTTATAATTTTCTATAAACAAATTGTTTGTTCGTCATTTGTTCTTGATTGTTTGCCTATAATTGTTTGTTCGTTCGTTTTTTTATAAATTTACTCAGTGAAACAAATTAATGACAAGTCTGGTACTCAAACTATAGTTTACATCCATGATGGTGGGGGTAAAGTTTGAAAGAAAAGAAGCGGGTCCTTAACAAGCGTTAACTATACATTGTATTATTAAACATAAGTGTACAGTACAATGCGTGACATTAATTCATCCCGTCTTATGTTGCTTTTGTTTCAATGTACTTTTGCATTTTTGGCCATTTGAATTAATATTTTTGGAAATTAATGAAAATGGTTATTTAAAATTTAGGGAAAAATAATAAAAGAATTTAAGTATAAATGTACACTAATACAAATGGAAATATGTGAAATTAGAAAATGATTAAATTGTACAACTGTACATGTGGCCAACTGAATAAAAGAAAAACTTTATTTTTGAACATACCTCCGGAAGGAAATATGTTAAGTTGGTATAATGATAAAAAGTTTAAATAAATTAATGAACTTTTTTATTGCTGGAAATATGTAATTTAGGAAATTAATTTAATAGGTAATTTATAAAAATGGTTCATAAAAAAATTGTATAATTAAAAAACAGAAAAATTTGCTTAATGAACAAATGTAATCTAAGAAATAAATATAAATGTAAAAAAGTATCGATGATTAATTGAACAAAAGTCTTTATGAATAAATGAACATATGAATTTATGTAAAAATAAATTTATGGACAATCGAAAAAATGGAAATTTGAATTTTAGGAAAAGTACGAAAATGGACATTCGTATAAATATCCATCTATAAAAATAAAATCTGTATTAATGGACATTTGAATAAATGGACTTATATATTAGTGGAATTAACTAAATGGACATTTATAAAAATGGACAAATGAGTTTTTAATATTTACTATGTTGAAAACGATAATCAAATTTCCATCGTGGTCAGGAATTATTGAGTGTGTATTAAACAGAAAGTATGTCGGAGGAACTGGGAGCTCGACTACCAAGACATCTTCTCCGAAGGTTCTTGAGGAAAACGATAAAATTTAAAATAGTTTATTAAATATCAGGCAGAGAGGTGGCAGGGGAACTGGAGACCCAACCACCAAGACATCTTCTCCGAAGGTTCTTGAGGAAAATGATAAAGTTGACGATGATATACATCATTGTATCGTATATCATTGCCAACTTCATGTAGCCTTGTAAGCCAATCGTGAATGAGAAAAGGGATTTGAAAAGATTTAAAACCCTCTCCGTGTAATATTTCATCAATTACTTTATATCCTAACACTTTTTTCCAAAACATTCAGAGAAAATGACGGTACTTGAATTTCCAGTTGCTCTGACACCTCTCTGCCTGATATTTAATAAACTATTTTAAGTTTTATCGTTTTCCTCAAGAACCTTCGGAGAAGATGTCTTGGTAGTTGGGTTTCCAGTTCCCCTGCCACCTCTCTGCCTGATATTTAATAAACTATTTTAAATTTTATCGTTTTCCTCAAGAACCTTCGGAGAAGATGTCTTGGTAGTCGAGCTCCCAGTTCCTCCGACATACATTCTCTTAATACACACTCAATAATTCCTGACCACGATGGAAATTTGATTATCGTTTTCAACATAGTAAATATTAAAAACTCATTTGTCCATTTTTATAAATGTCCATTTAGTTAATTCCACTAATATATAAGTCCATTTATTCAAATGTCCATTAATACAGATTTTATTTTTATAGATGGATATTTATACGAATGTCCATTTTCGTACTTTTCCTAAAATTCAAATTTCCATTTTTTCGATTGTCCATAAATTTATTTTTACATAAATTCATATGTTCATTTATTCATAAAGACTTTTGTTCAATTAATCATCGATACTTTTTTACATTTATATTTATTTCTTAGATTACATTTGTTCATTAAGCAAATTTTTCTGTTTTTTAATTATACAATTTTTTTATGAACCATTTTTATAAATTACCTATTAAATTAATTTCCTAAATTACATATTTCCAGCAATAAAAAAGTTCATTAATTTATTTAAACTTTTTATCATTATACCAACTTAACATATTTCCTTCCGGAGGTATGTTCAAAAATAAAGTTTTTCTTTTATTCAGTTGGCCACATGTACAGTTGTACAATTTAATCATTTTCTAATTTCACATATTTCCATTTGTATTAGTGTACATTTATACTTAAATTCTTTTATTATTTTTCCCTAAATTTTAAATAACCATTTTCATTAATTTCCAAAAATATTAATTCAAATGGCCAAAAATGCAAAAGTACATTGAAACAAAAGCAACACAAGACGGGATGAATTATTGTCACGCATTGTACGTAGAAAAAATGAATAGCAATGGTTACTATTCTGCACAGTAAACGACGATAAATATTAGAAAAAAAAACAATTTAACATGACTTTATATTGGAAGAGGAGCAGGGTTGCAAATAGCGCATTAAATTAATAATTGCATTAGTGCTTAAATTAAATTTTTTTTTTTATATTTTATAATACAAAAACAACAAATTAAAAATAATTTTTTAATTTTTAATCCTACATTTTTGAATTAAAAATTAAATTTCAAATTTTTAATTCGTAAAGTAGCGTTAAAATGTAATGGCTTAGTTTTTAAATCTACGTTTTAAAATAAAACATTGAATGAACCATTTCAATTCGGAAAACCAGATTCAAAAATTTCTTTCTAATCTCAAATTCCGTATTTAATAATTGAAAAGTAAATCAAAAATTTAAATTAGCTATAGCTAAAGAGGATTCAAAAATTACATTCCGTTTTTTAATTTTATATTTTCGTATCAAAAATTAAATAAAAAATTTTAAATTTTGAACATCGGATTAGTGTTGTTTTAATTTTAAATTCTCTGTTTACACTGAAAATTATTCAACAAATTTAATTCTTAAATGTCTCAACTACGAATGATCTTCTTATTTCAAATTCTATTATATCTGACGATCAAGAGTAAGTTTATAAATATTTAAATCTGGTCAAGTAGAACAGCATTCTTTCCTGTTATAATTGTCGTCAAATTTTTTGTCTTGATTACTTATCTGATTGCGTACCGTATCTAAATTAAAAAGTAATTTCCTATTTTTGATCCCACGTGTTTGAATTAACAAGACATTTTTTAATTTTTAATCCCACGTTTCTGAATTAGAATTAATTTTTGAAATTTTAAACCCACGCGTCAATTTAAAAACTCATTTTTTAATTTTTAATTTCACTGTCTGATTAAAAATTAGTTTTTCGATTTTTAATTCCACGTGTGTACATTTAAATTAATTTTTCAATTTTGAATCTCTCGTGCCGGATTAAATATCAGTTTTTAAATTTTGAATCCCACGTCTCTGGATTAAAATTAATTTTTAAATATTTAATCTGACGTTTCTGAATTAAAATTAATTTTTCAATTTTTCAATTCAAGTTGTTGAATTAAAAATTAATTTCGTAATTTTAATCGATATAATTTCAATCACGGATTAAAAATTTAATTTTTAATTGCAAATATTCTCATTAAAAAATTCGCAACCCTAAAGAGGAGTATAACCAGTGCTGTGCTACATGGTACATGAAACATCCCTAGTAGGAAGGGACCGTTGGCCAAGGCTCGGACCAGGCATTGGCCAGTCGTCATGCCAGAGTCCCGAGCCTTGGCGCAAGCCTTGGTCAAGCCTTGGCTGAACCATTGGGTGAGCATTGGTCCAAGCCTTGGATGATGTCCATGTCCCAAGCCTTGGGGAACAAAATATCAAGCCTCGGCCGAGTCTTGGGAAACGAAAAATCGAGCCTTGGCCAAGGCTTGGGAAGCAAAAAATCAAGCCTCGGCCAAACCTCGGGAAGCAAAAAATCTAAGGCTCACCCAATGCTCGAACTAAAATATTATTATTTAAATTAATAAATATAATTAAATAAAAGTTTGATCACACTTTTATCGACATTACATTGGAGTGTAATTAACTAATTACTGAATTAACGAGAAATAACGAACAAAATTATTTGGGGGCTACCGGGGTTCGAACTGAGATCCTTCTGATTACTAGGCCAGAACGCTATCCACTGTGCTAAATCTGATGTCCAGATAATCATGATTTTTTTGCTTCTTAAATCATTTAAATACAATTTAATTCAAAAATATTAGTTCGTAAAGATGAGGCGAAATGTAGTTTTATTCAATGAACTTACAATTGTCTGATGAGTAATGACATATATTTATTAATTTGTAATTTGATGATTTGATATAAATGAATAAATTAAGAGTAAGATCAAGTACCACTACTAGGGAAGAGGAGGGAAGAGGGGGGCAAAAGGAGGTAGGGTAGGCAAAACGGAGTACCCCCAGAATATTAAAAAAAAAAAATTCTTTTTTTTTCGTGTAATTTCTATAAACCCGATGTATTTGTGCATTTTTAGCCCTACACATGACACCTGGACCATCCGAAAATTCTAAAAAATGATTCTTTCATGTTTTTATCGTCAAATTAAAAAAAATTTAATATATCAATCCATTTTTCGGCTGATTCTCTATAGCTGGGGCAAATTCGGCTAACTAAAAAAAAAACTACTAACAATATTCGAAAATAATATTTTATTTTTTAATTGATCAAATTTTTGAAAGTGCAAAATAATCTGTAATCTAAAAAATCAAAAAACACGTTTATTGGGTTCAAAATAATGACAAATAAAAAATATAGAATTGTTTTATTTATTAAATAACAATTAGTAATTAAGCTAATTGAGGGGAAACGATTTATTAAACCAATGATGTGAAATGTAATTTCTCTTTATGTATGTTACATATAAAAAATTTGATTTTAATGAAATTTGAACAACTTTCAGAAATTTTTTTTTTTCAACTTTTTTAAAGGGTACCCTATTTTGCCCGCCAAAAATAAAAATTTCATGTTAACTAAAGTTTTGTACATAGCAATAACTAATCAAATGAAAATTATTGATATTAATCGTATATTCGGTGGACCGTTATGCCCTGGTCTTCTCTATATACATATATATAGATACATGTAAAGTTGCTAATTTTAATATAAAGTAAAAATTTAACTCTGGCTGAGGCATTGGCCAATGGTCAGCTGCCAAGGCTCGGCTTGACAAAAACTAAACTATCGGACCCAGCCTCGGCCGATCCTTGGGCCAATGGTCAGCGGCCAAGGTTCAATTTAACAAAAATTAAACTATTGGGCCTGGCCCTGGCCGAGGCTCGGGCCAATGGTCGCTACCCAAGGCTCGGCTTAACTTAATGAAACCAATGGACCAAGCCTCGGCCTAGACTTGGGCCAATGGTTAGCTGCCAAGACTTGGCTTAACGTAATCAAACCATTGGGCCAAGCCCTGGCTGAGGCTTGGGCCAATCGTCAGCTGCCGAAGCTTGGCAAGTAACAACAGGGCCAAGGCTCGGCCTATGGTCAGCCTTGGCGATTCCTACCTGGGATATAGTCCAAGATCCAAGAGCCGCCACACGTTACTTATTTTCTGAGTAACAAAATGTGCCGTACCGAGTAGTACTAGTATACACCGTGTATACTGTGAAGGTATGCCTGTTAGCTTGGGCCGGCGGCCAATTTACAGGTACCAAGTGCTATAGGTACATGAAAACATTAGTCTCTAGTGTCAAGAATAGTAAAGACACTTATTAATTTAGTAACAGTTCATGTCAGAATAGGACTGAATACTGATCTGGATGTTAATGAGATCTACGAGATCTAAGTAAATATGAGTAACCATTCCGATCACTGTTTATGGGTCATTCCATGCCAAATCACCTGATTTTAAAAGTCATATTTTTTGATCCGGTTGAATTTTTTATATGTTTTTGTACATATAAAAAGACACCTAATCCCAAATTTTGAGCCCTTAATTTTCAAAAACCTTGGAGATATGAATTTTTAAAAATCGCGAAAAAATAACGATGAGGTAATTTTCAGAAATTCTTAACTCCTGATTAAATTATCGTAATTTCTAGGGGTGTGCGAATTTCGAATCGGAATCGAATAATTCGATTAATCGAATAATTCGAATTTACGAATTATTCGAAAAGTTCGAATTATTTGAAAATTTTCGAATTGTTCGAAAAATTCGAATTATTCGAAAATTTTCGAATCGTTCGAAAAATTCGAATTATTCGAAAATTTTCGAATTATTCGAATTTTTCAAAAATTCGGTTTTTTTCAAAAATAATTATATAGTATTCTCAATAAATCGTAAGTTTTTTTAAATAATTCGAGGCTATTAGTTGTTTATAAAATACTTAAAATGTACAGAGTGCCAAACCCCACGTTTGAATGTTTAAAAATTTCAAAATTATCTGAAAAATTGACGAATAGTTCGAAAATTCTAAAATTATTTGTCAATTTGCGAATTATTTGTAAATTTTCGAATTATTCGAAAAATAACGAATAATTCGACAGTTCTCAAATAATTCGAAAGTTACCAGATAATTCGAAAGTTCTCGAATAATTCGAAAAATTTCTAATTATTCGGAAACTTTCGAATCATTCGAGAACTGTCGAATTATTCGAGAATTTTCAAATTATTCGAGAACTTCCGAATAATTCGAAATTCGAATTATTCGATTCGAATTTCGATTCGAACATTAATATTCGATTCGGAACGAATAATTCGTAAGTTCGAATTATTCGCACACCCCTAGTAATTTCATTTCGGCAGTGGCTATTTTCTCCACGTTTAAATGTAGTTTTCGAAAAAAAAATTTTTTTCTTTTTCACCGTTTTTTATGAAAAATATCTCCTGGTTTTCAATAAAATTCCATAAAATATTTCTAAATTCTAGAAATTCTTACAAAATTTCATATAATTTTATAAAATTCAAATCGTATAATTTTGTAAAATTTGATAAAACTTTATGAATCTTCATGAAAATATTCTTTCCCGAATTATTATATGTTATATCGACGTTATAATTAGCAAATTGTCTAACTCCATTTCAGAAAATCCTCCATTTATGTAAAAAAAAAGGAAGTTAAAAATTTTTTTCATCTAAATATCAATTCCATATCTAGTATATGTATAGTATTTTTGTCAAGGTTACTCGAATGATATTCTCTCTGACTATTAGTATCTGAAAATTGCACAAAATTACCTACGAAAAATAATCAGTTAGACAATTTGCTAATTAGAACATCGATATACTTTAGTATAAAATCATCAGTTCCTCCAAAACTATATAAAATTTAGTATGTAAGTTTAAAACTCCACATCTTGATAAACATTAGACTGGACCAAAAAAATTGATTATTTTTTTTTCTTAGCTAAGGTAATAGCCCCTATACCCGCTCAGTACCATTAGTCGCTCACTTTGACTGTTTAAGGCTTTTTTTCATAATTTCTATAAAAAAAAATTACAACTAAAAATATTATTATTGATAAATAATTATTTGTGAATCTAAATATATTAAAATATCATGTATCAAATTATTTTATAATAGATTATAAATTTAAATTGAATGACTGTTTTCAAAATCGCGCTCAGCCGGGCATTTTTTACTTTAACGTTCATTCGTTAGATTAAATTGAGGTTACGTCAAATTTTTTAAGAATTGTTATAACTATATCTTATTAAATACATTTTTAAAATTCATGAAATTTTATATTATGAAAGAATAAAGTAATAGAATTTCAAAATTATTTTCCAAATTAATAAATTTATCATATTTTAATTGATATTGTCTTTGAGCGACTATAGGGCCATGTGTTGATCGACTAAAGGTACATCGCAACTTTTAGTGAGCGACTATGGGTACACTCAAGGACCTTATTTAAAAAATTAATAATAATTAATTATTAACATTATTCTTTAAACTAAAATTTTATTCCAATACTTAAAACTATAAAAAATAACTATAAAAAAAAAATATGGTTTTTCATTTTATTTAATAATTTATATTGAGTGATTCAATCTAACATCAATGAATAGTGAGCGGGTATAGGGGCTTTTACCTTATATCGAAAATATTTTTCAGAATGACAAAAAAAAATTTCATGGAAGTTTGAGCCCTTAATTTTAATTCTAAGAGGTCTATTATCACTATTTTTCATTTTAATTCATAATTTGATGTTTTACGTCAGAACTGCTAAAACATTGGGGTAAAAAAAATTAATTTCTACTTATTCTTATGTAAAATTAAATTCTCTACAAAAAAGGTCTGATTGAAAATTTTCGTCAGACAAGCCATTTCCGATTAATTAAGCTTAATAAATTGATATATTTTTTCGATTTTACATTTTTACTTTTGATTTTTGTTACTGACGAATCAATAAATATCTAAAGAACACTATGGCAGATTTTTGAAGGAAATTTAATGCTCTACAAGAAAGGTTTCTTAAAATTTTTTGCTAAATTCACTCCTTCGAAAGTTATTCAAAGTTGAAATTGAGTCAAAACGATTTCAATAACTTCGTATATGATAGAAATATATATTTTTATGTATGAAAATTATAGTTTTTGTATATGACAAAAATATATATTTTCATATATAATGAAAATATATTTTTTGTATATGATTGACATATATATTTTATATATGCTAAACATTAGGGTGTTTCAAAAAAAAAAAAAAATTTTTTTTTTTTTCAATGGTGTTGAAAAGTTGAAAGTACATGTACCCGACTAGAAATTATAGTGAGGAATGCCGAAGAATTAGTGAGGGGCAAGTTTGGATTGCCTAACTTAGGCAAGCCTAATATGCGCCTTATTACATCCATGTTAGGCAAAGCGAAGATCGGTTTGCCAAATATGGATGGAATTCGGGACATCTATGGCAAGCCGAATTACGGCAAACCTTCGGTTACCGTTACTTCCTGCAAGTTTAATCTACTCATAATACTACTGCTGGACAATTTCTATTTAATTGACAACTTTATTCGATTAATTTTTTATGTTTAATTAATAATAAATTTTTTTTATATACTTTTTTGATGGGGGTAGAGCCTATATACTTTTTTAACAATTTTATACATAACTATATAATCAAAATTACACATATTACAATTACTGATATACCAGATTTTATAGTGGACAAAAAAAAATAAGAAATGTTTTCGTTATTACTAATAATAGATATTCAATTATATTTTGCTGTTTTAAAAGTGATGTATTCTTTCAATCTCATGTAGCACAAATAAACTTAGTAATCACTATCGGTAGCGTAGACTAGTCGTTAGTGCGTCGGTCTTTCGTTCGTTAGGTCCCGGGTTCGAATCCCACTAAAGCGTGCGCGGTTAGTCGATATTTATATTAGCGTTTATTTCCCGAAATAAAACAATTCTACTAGATTAGGACTCAAATTAATCACATAACTGATGATTTCCGCAAAACCAAAATTATTATACAAAAAAAAAAAAAAAAAAAAAAAAAAATCAGAAATCGAGTAATTTTTTTTTTTAATTTAGTTTAAATTTTTATACTCGGTCGCTTGAGAGTCACTTAGGACCTTTGCAGCAAGTGTGGCTTCCAAACTGCCGCCGAATTTGGAAGCCAAGTGAGGCTGAGTCTCGCAACTGCGTTACATCCCAAACATCGCCCTTGTTTGGATGCCTCACTTGCCACAAGTTTGGCTTCCAAACTGCCACCGAATTCGGATGCTAAGCTTAGGGCACTTTAGGCTTAAGATCCTTGCAGCAAGTGTGGCTTCCAAACTGCCACCGAATTTGGAAGCCAAGTAAGGCTGAGTCTCGCAACTACGTTACATCCCAAACATGGCCCTCGTTTGGATGCCTCACTTGCCACAAGTTTGACATTCGGCATGTCACATTTGGAGCAAACTACCGCCTCACTACAATTTCTAGTCGGGATAAAAACAAAAATTTTGGCGCCGATTAGAGCTCTTAATATTAATATTAAGGTTTGCCTCAATTCATTTTTAATTTTCCCATTTAAATAACATGGGAAAATTTTTTTTTATTTTCGAATTTTAATTACTTTAGAATGGCTTGTTTACGCGACATTCCATAGAAAGGATTTACAAGAAATTTCACGCTCTACAAAAAACGTCTGATGGTCAAAGTTCCTCAGATCAACCGTTTCAGAGATATCTGCGATCAAAAATAACACTAATTAAAAATTTCAAATATTTGTTAATAAAACTGCAAAAAAATATTATACTCTATATTTATATTATTTTTTTTTTTTTTTGCAAAATCACTTGAATTCTGTTAATCTGAGATTAAAAATTTTTTTTTTTTTTGAGTTCGGTTCTAGCCGTCGTACTGTGCCGACGTGTTGATGCGTCATCTAAAGTCATTACTGTTTTCTGATTGCAATAGTGTATATTTTAATTGTTTACGGTGTTTAAAATACCTGACTGTATTAATTAATTAATATTGCATAGATCTCGCAAATTTGTTCAGGTCTACTCTAATTAAATTATTGTTTAAAATTTGTTTGGTTCATAATTTGTGTATAAAAATTAAGTTCCGTTTTGTGTTTTGGGTATGCCTCTTTCCTTGCCGGCAGCTGTTCATTCTAACGTACTTTCTCCCTTTAATGAGAGCGCCACGAAAACTAAATCTGAAAAATGTGAAGTTTGAGCTCAAACTGTTACCCCTGATAATACAAATACTATTAAACGCAGGCCCGGCAGGCCAACAATCCGTGAAAGTTTTGTGTTACATCGAACTAGCTCAGCCTGCTCCATCAAAGAACTCTTCTCGAAACGCAAGAGGGACATTAAAGAGAGCTTCGAAAAATCTCTTCTGGACGAAACTACCATCACGTTAGGTACTGTTAAGAAGAAGTTATACAAGGAAAGTTCGGATCCCGACCTGAGTTTCGAAAACGACAGATCACCCATTGCTTTTTCCTCCCCCACAGACATGGGTACGAGCGAGATTTTTAAGGAGATCAAAGAACTAAGACAAGAGAACATAAATAAATTCGACAATCTGGAAAAACTTGTCATTGATAAAGTGAATGAGGTGAGAGTGGAATGTAACCGGGAGCTGGTGAACCTCAGACAGGAATTAAAAACTGCAGAAACAAAATGGGAACAAAAGCATAACAAATTAGAAGCTCAAATCGAAGAATTAAAAACACAGCCGGGTAACGGTGTCAGCACAACTGGCACGATCTCACTTGGTTACCACAAGGAAATACATACAGTACTGAAATTTGTGCAGCAACAGGAAAATAAAGAAAGGGCCGTAAGAAAGCCTAATATTATTGTTAAAGGGCTTCCAGCTGTGAGCGACACAAGCGAAGGAATTAAGATAATCCAAGAGTTATTAGAAACTAAATTTAATATAAATAATGCTTATGAGGAAATTCAGGTACTGGGTAAGGCCAAAAATATTTATAAAGTTGAACTGATAAACTTAGAAGTCAAAAGGCAAATAATGACAAACAAAAAGCAAGCTCTTGGGAATTCTAAGATTTTTATTGAAAACAATTTAACAGTACAGCAAGAGTCAGAGGCGCGAAACCTAAGAAAAGCGGTGAAAAACTACAGAGATAGTGGCTCAAAAATCAAATTCTACGGTAATAAAGTAAACATTGATAACAACTGGCTAAAATGGGACGACTCTACACAGAAACTGGTCGATGCTGACACTCCAATGGGCCTAAAACAACAAATGGACCCAATATAAAAAATTTTCAATAAATACTCGCGAAAAAACTAAATAACGATTCTCTTAAAATAATATCATGGAACGTAAACGGAATTAATAACTTCTTGTCTAGGTGGGAGCTAAAAGATAACGATATTATATGTCTCCTCGAAATATGGTCTACCACACCTTTAGAACTCAACAGATGGTCATCCTCACACGACCCAACTTGGATTAATGCCACCAAGGACAAATCAGTTGGACGAGCAAGTGGTGGAATCCTTTTACTCATAAAAAAGAAAATCTCCAAACACATCCTCTTTTCTTCTCACAATTGCTGCTTTGTTCGTATAAACCACAAGGGAAACGATATCATTATTGGTTTTACCTATCTCAGACCAAACAATGAACACTTCTACAACGACATTGCCATTTACTGTGAAGCTCTCGAAAAAATTAGTGGTAGTTTCCCCGAAACGCCAACTTTTCTGCTCGGCGATTACAATGCTCGGACGGGTCCCCCAGATATCGTGCCCGATGAGTTCTTGGTGGGCTCCAACTTAATTCCCTACTGCTCCTCTACAGATAATACCTTGAACAAAAAAGGCGAGTATCTAAATGATATCATGGCAAATTACGGATTCTTAGTTATTAATGGCAGATCTGCCGGGGACAACCCAGCGAAGCCCACGTACCACGGCCTGGGTAACAGTATCATAGATCTTGCCTGGTCTAACAATATTGGCATTTGTCTCATAGAAGATTTCATAGTTCAACTTCAAGTTAATTTCTCTGACCACTTTCCCATATGCCTATCAATCAAACAACCTGGGGAAATAGGGTATGTAAAAGCTCCCAGAGAATATAAAATGACCTGGGATAATAAACACAAACACCCATACAAAGAATACCTGTCGTGGTCGCCCTTAGTCACATTAAACACGGACACGGAAACCATAGATGAACTTCAATTCAGATTTAGTACGGCCATAAAAAACGCAGCAAAAGAATTAGGGATGGGTTTGGAGGTAACTCATAATTTCAGTGGCAATAGCGAACCCTGGCAAGATAAAGAATGCAGAGGGTTGAAGAAAATAACTAATCAAAAGCTCAGACTGTACAGGAAAAACAACTTCAACAACGAAGACAGGAAAGAATACAATGCAGCTATTAAAGAGTATAAGAAATCTTATGAAGATAAGCGAACTGCATATTACAAACAACTAACAAATAAGGTAAATAACTCTAAGAATGCGCAGGAATTTTGGAAAACGCTAAGTATGTTCAGAGCAAAATCTTATTATGCACCAGAAATCTCAAAACAAGAGTGGATGAACTTTTATAGGCGCACATTCAGACCTGAAGTTAAAGACGACACTCTGTACTCAGGGGTCACGCATCCAACTCTGGACAGTGATTTTACCTTAGCTAAACTAAATAGAACATTAAAAGCTACTAAAACGGGCAAATCTCCAGGCGTAGATGGAGTAACGAATGAATTTATCCGGGAGTGCCCAACCAATTGGAAGTATTTCATCCTTACTCTGTTCAACAACGTTCTTCAGAAGGAAAAAGTCCCTGACGCCTGGGCTAATATAATCTTAACGATTATCCACAAAAAGGGCAGCAGAGAGGATCCTGGAAATTACAGAGGTATAGCGCTAGTTAACCACATCACAAAAATCTTTACTTCTTTACTGGCAAACAGGCTCTATGAATGGGTTGAAAAGTGTAAGCTACTACCGGAAGGACAAGCGGGTTTTAGAACTTCTAGAGGCTTTTTGGACAATTTATTTGTGCTTCGCGAACTCATACACTCAAGGCTGAGGATAGAGAAAGGTCATGCCTTCATTATCTTTGTGGATATGAAGCGAGCCTTTGACACTATAATCCATAAACTACTCTGGACGAAGCTGCTCAAACTTGGTGTAAGTGCGAAAATCATCAGAATCCTGAAAAGCTTGTACGATAAGGCATCGTTTCAAATTAAAACCCCAGAGGGACTCTCGAAAAGCATCAAAATAACCGAGGGGGTTCTACAGGGCGAAATCCTGAGTCCTCTCCTCTTTATTCTTTTCATTTCGGACTTAGAGGGCTTCTTCCGGGAGGAGGGAATGTACGGAATTAGTATATCTACTTTGGTGGACATCCTGATTATGCTTTACGCTGATGACCTTGCGATTGTTGCTGTTAGTAAAGCCGACGTTGCTCGAAAACTGAAGACCCTGTCTAAGTACTGTGACCTGAATGGCCTATGCGTAAATGTCGATAAAACGAAGATCTTATACTGTCGGAAAGCGGGAAAAATACCCAAAGACCTGAAATTTTTCTATAATTCTGGAAAAGTCGAAATTATATCGAACTACACCTACCTTGGAGTCCCAATGTCTTCCACAGGTTTGGGTCGCTTGGCCCTTTTGAATGCTATAAAAAAATCGAAAATGGCTACCGGCGCACTAGTTGCAGTCATCTACAAAGCCAAAATAAATAACATTGATATTATAAGCACTCTTTTCGATAGCATGATAGCATCTGTCGCCCTATATGCGACTCCCATCTGGGCCCTTAGATATGTAAGCAGATTGGACACGGTTACAACAGACTTTCACAAAAGCGTCTTTTCCCTCAAACGTTGCACGTCAAACGCGCTAACTAAATTTGAAATGGATCGAATTGATCTGTCATATATTATCTGGAGCAACACCTGGAAGTGGATAGTCAAAATTCTTAGGATGGAAGAAGACAGATACCCCTATCAGTGTCTCAAGAGACAAATAATTATATATGAAAATGGCTACGATACAGAGGAGTACAACTGGTTCGCTCAGGTATGCAACTTCATAAAAAGTATAAACGAGCTTTACTTGTGCGTAGTCGACTCGCTAGACGCCAAGGAATGGGAGAGAATAGGTAAAATCCTTCTAAGGAAATACAAACAATCCTTATCAAACAACATCCGAACCCAAGTGAGAAACATTGCTTATATGGAATCATCTGCAGCATTAAATTGCAATAGTAATCTTTATCTGAGATGTAACGTACCACTCTATATGAAAAAGGTCCTTACTCAACTTCGCATAGCCAGCGTCTTCGGTTTCTCCATCTATATAAAGGGAAATTTGTCTATATTTAATCCGCTATGACCTTGTCCTGTATACCAAGTTGGAGAAAATGACACCCTCGCACACTTTCTGACATCATGCCCTCTATACTCACAAGCTAGGCTGGATTTCTATGATCATCTGAACTTAATAACTAATCCTGACAGTATACTCGACATACTGCAAATGCATAACCCATGCTATTTAAGAATGTTATATAAATATGTCGGAACACTCTGTAAATTAAGAGAATCCTTTTTGCAAGATGTTTAGTTCTTTTTTTCACGATTTACTAGATTCCATTTAGTGGTTTCATCTTTTTCTTTTCTTTATTGACTCATTAAGTTTAATTAAGCTGAACTCTATTGTAATTTAAAGTGTATCTTTAATAATGCAATAAATATATCTATCTATCTAACTATCTAGTTTTTTTTTTTGCTTATTTACTCTATACGTCACCCACAACCCGTGAAAAATGAATCATACATGGCCATGCATGGCCATATATGGTTCATGCATGGAGCATACATGGCCATGCATGGAGCATACATGGTCATACATGAATCATACAAGGCCATGTATGGCCATGCATGGACATGTATGACTATATCTGTCAGCGATTAATTGAACATACATGGCCATGCATGGCCGTATATGGTTCATGCATGGAGCATACATGGTCATACATGAATCATACAAGTCCATGTATGGCCATGCATGGACATGTATGACTATTTATGTCAGTGATTAATTGAACATACATGGCCATGCATGGCCGTATATGGTTCATGCATGGAGCATACATGGTCATACATGAATTATAAAAGGCCATGTATGGCCATGCATGGACATGTATGACTATATATGTCAGTGATTAATTGAACATATATGGCCATGCATGACCGTATATGGTTCATACATGGCCATACATGGAGCATGTATGGCCATACATGGACATACGAACTTTTTGAATACAGTCATGCATGGCCATATACGAATCATACAAGGCCATGTATGGCCATGCATGGTCATATATAGTCATGGATGACTATATATTAGACTGCTTTTTTTAGCGACTATTTTTTTTTTCGCTCCCATCCCGAAATTTTGTTGGAAATACCCTCCAAAAATTTCCCTGAGAGTTTAAGCCCTTGATATTAATATAAAGTACTTTCCCAGAGCAGGCGAAGATTTCCCACTCAAAATACACGTAAACTTGGGTTTTTATGTTTTAAACTTCTGTAACTCCGTGGCATTTTATGACATCATCTCGCCCAAAGTCGGGATTTTCTCAGAATTGAATGCTCTTCAAAAGTACCCATTGTCGCGAAGTCGTAACTCATACGAGTGGGGTAGTACGGACCGCTAAACTAAATTTTTTCATAGAATTCTTGTTTTTTCTCTCATTATCTCATAAACAACAAGACCTACAGAAAAAATATAAATAACAATTCTATAGAAAATTCAATTTCCTACAAAAAAAGGTCCTTAGCACTAAATCACTACGATCGATATTTTCTGAGATATTAATTATTGAAGTTTACGTAGCATTGAATTCCCATAAAATGTCGAATCAAATCTTAGAAAATACTGATTTTTTATTTGACTAATATCTCAGAAAATATCGATCTGAGTGATTCGGTGCTAGGGACCTTTTTTGTAGGAAACTAAATTTCCTATAAAATTGTCATTTACATTTTTTTTGTAGGTCTTGTTGTTTATGAGATAATGAAAGAAAAAAAATTAAAAAAGTTCGTATGCCTATGTATGGCCATATATGCTCCATGTATGACCATGTATGAACCATATACGGCCATGCATGGCCATATATGTCCAACTAATCACTGACATATATAGCCATACATGACCATGCATGACCATACATGTCCAACTAATCACTGACATATATAGCCATACATGACCATGCATGACCATACATGGCCTTGTATGATTCATATATGGCCATGCATGGCCATGTATGATTCATTTTTCACGGATATAAAAAATTTGAGCTGACTATTACAATTACTTATAAACAGGATGTTGTAGTGAAAAAAAATAGAAAATTTTTTTGATATCACTAACAGCATATTGATGATTATATTCTGCTTTTTCGAAAGTGATTATATCCTTTCAATCTTACGTAGCACAAGTAAACTTCGTTGTAACTGTCGGTCGCATAGCTTAGTCGACAAAGCGTCGGTCTCTTGTACGGAAGGTCCCGGGTTCGAATCCTACTAAAGCGGGTGGTGTTATTAATAAGTCTAGCGTTTTTTCTCTGAATTAAAAATTTCCAATTCGATTAGGAATTCAATTATTCGCATATCTGATAATCTCTGCGTCGCCAAAATAATTAAAAAAAAAAAAAAAAAAAAAAAATTTTTTTTAATTTACTCAAAATTTCTATACATAGTCATATATGGCCGTATCAAGCCATGTATAGGCATACATGGCCACGCATGGTCATACATGGCCATACATGGTCATATATGGCCATACATGGCCATGTCTGGCCATACATGGCCATGTCTGGCCAAATTTCATACATGGCCATGCATGGAGCATTCATGCATGGCCATGTATGATTCATTTTTCACGGGAAAAAGCACAAATACATAAATATGAAGGTTAAAAAAATCACATAAATGATTTTTAGGTCTCTTTTATAACAAATTTATTATATATTTTATAAAGTTTATAATTTTTTGTAAGATGAAAATGTAAAGTTCCTTACTACATTAACTAACCAAAAACTCATCATTGTATTTCATTAAAAATAAAAAAAAAATTATGTAAATATGTTAAATCAATTAAATCAACTATAAAATTTGATCAATTTTTTTCATTTAAAAAATATTCGCAGAGGTTTATTTAGCTCTGTCAATAAAAGTAGTAGACTCGTTCGATTCAAGTAGTGTAGCTAGTAAGCTCTGTGTTGGTAAGCCTGGTCGTTCAGTACCAATTTCTCTTTGTTGCTCTGCTTTCAATTTTTTATTATATCTTCCCTCATTGTCTTTCTTCATTGATACTCATTGTTATTTAAATTCGTTATATTATTAATTTAATTTGCTGAAATATATTATCTAAAAATTTTATCATTATAATGGTGAAAACAGTGTACTTGATTGGTGCTGTATCAAGTGAATTTGGTGGAAAAAAATTACCTTCGTTGAAAGAGGTTATGTCACTTTTATTTTATTATCTTTGTAATGTTTTTAGGAAAAAGACAGGGTTATATTAATTAATAACTCGCTAATTAATATAAAAATATATATATATGTGATTGCTTTATTTAACCCAACTCGTACACGTGTTCAATTTAGCAGCTATCTGACGAATAATGTACTTTGTCCAGAGTTAACATCTCTGGCGCTTCGCAGCGACATCTCACGCCAATACACAACACTCCTCCACACATATTTTTAAAAGTACCCTTACAAATTTAAACGGACTGGCTTCCTACGTATCCGCGTTGAACGCCGTTCCTCAAGCGGTGCCCTCCCAACTGAAACCGCTGGCTTAATCAATGGTTCATGTTTTTCTAACTGCTCCTTCTTATTTGTTACTGAACCTGCCGTATCCCCTGATTTCTCTTCAGTTGTTTCACAGCCTATACTGCCAGCTACCTCCTTGTATATAACATCGCGCATCACTCTCTCTGACTCCTCAATATCAGGACCACCTGGATTACCAACCTCGGAGTTACCTGTCCGTATTTGATCAATGTGTCTTTTCCATACATTGCCATCACCAGTAACTACAGAATAAGTAACCGGACTCAACTGCTTTATAACAGTGACTGCTACCCACGAGTCCTTTTGGTAGTCCTTTGCCATTACCGTTGATCCCATAGGAATTCTAACAACCCTATGCCCTCTGTAGCTGCTACGCTGACCTTCTTGCTTGCGCTCTACTTCGTCCCTTAACGTCGGCCTAATTAAATCCAATTTAGTGCGAAATTTCCTGTTGATTTGCAATTCCGCTGGAGTACAACCAGTAACCACATGAGGCGTGGCGCGGTAATAAAATAAATAGCGCGTAACGGCTTCTTGCTTAGCATACCCCGACTCCAACAACGCCTTAAACTTCTTTTTAAAAGTTCTTACTGCATTTTCAGCAGCACCATTGGATGCGGGATGGTATGGAGCTGTTTTGATGTGCACAATACCATATTCCAAAATAAAAGCACTAAATTCGCTGGATATGAATGCCGGACCATTGTCGGACACCACCTTCAGAGGCAACCCCCACGTTGCAAAATAATCCTTCAACACCAATATTGTAGTTTTACTTGTAATGTCTCTTACTGCCCTTACGTCCACCCATTTTGAGTATGCGTCCACGATAATTAAATACATCTGCGACTCTAGTGGGCCCAGGAAGTCGATATGCAGCCTCTGGTTCGGTTCCGTTGGCCAATTCCACGGATGTAATTCTGACCGTGGAGGACTATCGCTGTTCTCCAAGCACACTTTACAAGATTTACAAGTACTTTCAATATCGGCGTCTATCCCCGGCCACCAGATATACGAACGAGCTACTGACTTCATCTTGACCATTCCCAAATGAGCTCCATGCAATTCATTTAATAACTTACTACGTAAAGATTCCGGCACGACGACACGATAACCCCACATGATGCAATTTCTCTCGATTGTTAACTCTCTCTCTCTATTTTTATATGCTCTTAACTCCTCATCTACAATTTTGGGCCATCCTGTCATTATAAATTTGTATATCATTTGCAATTTGCCATCTTTTTGCGTCTCACTGGCTACCATTCCATCATTGACCGTCATGATGTCATCCATGATAAAATTTAAATAAGTAACCTCTTCGGATCTCTCCTCTTTGCCTTCGCTCTTGTAACAATGTAACCTAGACAGAAAATCCGCGGTTTTATTGTCTACACCCGCAATAAACTTAATTTCAAAATCGTAGCCCAACAACATCACCGCCCACCTTTGGAGTCGACTCGCTGCCATTACCGGAATTCCTTTCTTGGCTCCAAATATATATATCAAAGGTTTATGATCCGTTTCCAGGATAAAAGGTCTGCCGAATAAATATTGATGAAACGTTTTAACCGCATATATAATAGCTAATGCCTCTTTATCAATTTGCGCATAATTCCTCTCAGCTGACGTTAACGCACGTGATGCAAACGCTATGGGCCGTTCACTATTGTCCCTCAATATGTGTGATATCACCGCTCCGATCCCAAAAGGTGAAGCATCACTAGTAACTTTAACCTGCATCAGCGGGTTGTAATGTATTAGTACCTCATGGGATCTTAACAACTCCTTAATTTTCTCAAACGCTGATTGCTGTTTTGTACCCCATACCCAAGTACCATTTTTCTTTAGCAACCTGTACAACGGCTCCGCAATGCTCGAATAATTTTTTATGAATTTTACGTAATAATTCACCGCCCCTAGGAAAGAGCGTAGATTTGTAAGATCTCTAGGGACGGGAATGCGCCCGATGGCTTCCGTTCTCCTTGCCGCTATTCCGACACCCATTTTATTTTTATTTCACAATTATCACGCTTACAACCCTTTTACCTCGTCGCCATTTATGTAATGTTTTTAGGAAAAAGACAGGGTTATATTAATTAATAACTCGCTAATTAATATAAAAATATATATATATGTGATTGCTTTATTTAACCCAACTCGTACACGTGTTCAATTTAGCAGCTATCTGACGAATAATGTACTTTGTCCAGAGTTAACATCTCTGGCGCTTCGCAGCGACATCTCACGCCAATACACAACAATCTTGAAACGAAAAATTTTTCTGTGAAAGAAAGCATATCAAGAACTGTCGCGAAAGTTTTCGAAATTTGAGGTGTGGCACAAATCCCGACAAGAGAGAAAAGATCTGCTTTTTTAACACTCACCTTAAATCACAATCGATGGAGGAATTTACAAAAAAATCGTAGGAGGAAGAATTCAAAATCTCAAAAAAAAAAAAGAATCCGTTTTTCGGAACAAATTGAAAAAATTATTTGATATAGCTCATGTCGATGTTTTAAATTTACTGGATAAAGAAAAAAGATTATTTTATTTGGGACAAAAATCTTCCAGCTGACGTGGTATTATTTCATATAATTCTCAACCAATTCCAGAAGATGTCAAAGATATGGATGTTGATGTAAATAATAATAATAATAATAATAATAATAATAATAATAATAATAATAATAATTACAATAATAGTGACAACAATGATAAAGAAAACATTGATATCAATTATAATAACAATAATGATAGTAGTACATTTGATGTTGGAGAGTTCGGTAATGTCGATGTTGACTATTCTTATACAGTTGAGACTAATAATATTGTTAATCATGAAATATCAAGTTACATATCTTGAGACAAATCGCTTTTTCTCTCTGCGATTTTTACCAGCAGCCACCAGAATTCGCGGGTTGAACCCTGGCTTAGGCTGGCCTCTAACAAATTTTATTTTACCTGGACAGAGCAGTGGGCTGGGGTTCTTGCAAACCAAAGACCCGCACTTATTCAAACGGCAACGTATAGAAAATTCACCAACTTACCTCACGGCTTATTAATTATCAATAGATTTCTTATAATAGAATAAACTTATCGATTCTTACTTAATTAATAATATTCTTAATAGACGATTCAATATTCCTTACCAGTAATATAGGATAATAAATAAGATGAACAAATAGTAGATAAAATGAATGATTAACAATATGTGCAAGTTTATTGCCAATTATAATAATAAAAATTACTTACAAGAAAATGCAAGCGCTGGATGTAATATAGAAAGATGTGTAGCACAGTATGATTTGATATTACGAGTATCTCGCCAGTACGTACAGTGATAGTTACTTAAACTAACTTTATTTGAAATAATTAATAACTAAACAATAAAATATAATTGCAAGATAATTGCCAATAAAGTACAGAATATCGCAAGTTAATTGCCCGAATTACAATTAGGTTATTGCAAGTAAATTGCCGGAATTAATACTAAATAAGTAATATAAGAACGTCTGTACGTCAATTGATCCAGGATCGAAGTGATTGATCGATAAATTTGGGTGTAGGACTAGCCTCGGGACTCTGTCCCCACTTCACCCTTACGGTCATGCGTCTACGTGAAAATTAGTCATGTGACCCCGGAACTATGACTTGTGTAGTTTCAGACGGCAACAGGACGGAGAAAATTGGGAACCGCAAGGCTGAGGACGACGAAGACAATTCACATTGTCTCAATCTAAGTTATCCCAGACATCTTTGGAAAGTAATACTTCTTGTTTAATCTCTGATTATGAAAATGAAATTCCAAAATAACAAGTTCCTAAAATTGATATAATGACACCAAAACTTGCTGCGGCTTATTTCGAATCGAATTTCATCTTACTAATTCAGAAATAGTTGGATTACGAGAACTTAGTTTATTTATTATAATATTCTATTTAAAAGCTTGGTTTACTGCGCTGTGTGCTATAACAGCACCTAATAATGATCTATCTTTAATTAAAGAATTAATTTCATATGAAAAATTTAATAACACTATTTCGCAGGCATGTTCAGAAAAATTAGCCGATCACTTGTGGTATTTAAACAGCGAGTTGTCTGTTTTATCTCTCTTTGACAAAACTGTTTCAGTTGAAACAAAAAGAAGAATAGTTCATGCTTTCAAAAACTGTCAGACCAATGAAACTACAAAGAATCGCTTTATAATAGATAAGAAAAATTTAGAGTCATTATTAAATAAAGATCTTAGTCAATTTGTGTCTATGAGATCGACAAATCTGTTTGAATCGTTTGATTTGTCGTATGATTTCATTGATGAGGATGTAACATTGTGGCCTCAGAATCTAAATTTCATAGAAAACTTGGAGTATTTTAAGAAACTTCAAGTTGTAAATGATGTAGCAGAACGCGGCGTGGCATTGATAGAACAGTATAATCGATGCTTAACGAAAAATGAAGAACAGCTTCAGTATTTACTGCAAGTAGTAACAGAACATAGAAAACGATATCCTAACTGCAATAAAAAAAATCTGGGCTTCGGTTGGCCCTGCGGGCCAGCCCCAAAACTTCCCGCTGTTTTCGAACTCAAAGAGCTCGAAAACATTGGTTTAGATATATTTTTGAGCTCTTCGAGCTCGAAAATGCTATCATATGCGATTGTTATTCTACGATCTTCTCAAGCTCTAACAAGTTGCCTGTTATGCTAAAGTTTGAAAATTTAAGAATCAAGAATTGTTAATGAAGCGGTTTTTGAAATTTAATCCCTGATTATGTTCAATAAAATAAGTGTATTCAGGCAGAAATCAATGCCAGGGATTCAAATCAAGATTTAAATGAGTTTTGACTCATGTGAGAAACAATCAAATATGAAATATCCGAGAAAAATATTGAAAACTACGTTTTATCGATTTCATTGTTGGTACTATGATTTAAACTAAAAACCAAGTTCGATGACATAATGTATCGAAAGTAACCATATACCCGACGAGAAATTTCAGTTCGTTTTTTATTAGTTCCGGATTGGGCATGCCGAATTCCGAGTTTGCGCCAAATGAGGCAACCGCATAAGGCTCGCATCACGAAAATAACGCACTTCCGGATCTCTGCATAATTAGGAAAGCCGAATTCGGCGCAAATTCAAAAACCGAAGTCACCCCGAAAAACCGTAATCGATCTGTGAAAAATGATTTTACATAGAAATTGGCAATATATGGTCATGTATGACTGTAATAATCTAATTTTGTTTTACTAAATTAAAAAAAATTTTTTTTTTTTTTTTCATTCAAAATTATTTCGCGGAGCAGATTATCATCAGATGTTCTAATTTAATGTTACTTTAATTTATGATCGAATTAGAAATTTTTAATTCAAGGAAAAACGCGAAACTTATTATCGACCGCTGTGGTGGGACTCGAACCCGGGACTTTACGCACGAAAGATCGACGCTTTGACTACTAGGCTACTCTACCGATTGTGGCACCTAAGTTTAGTTATGGTATTAAAATATTATTCGGTACCAGTCAGGAATTCCAAAGATATACCTAACTTAGGCAATGACGAAGACTTTCCTAATAGTAGCCGAATTTGGCATACCTAACTTTAGCAAACCTTCAGTCATCCCAATTCGATTTTAGTCAGGAATTCCAAAGATTCACTGAACTTTAACGCCCTGCCGAAAACTCCTAATGACAAACAAATTTGGAAAAGTTTTGGTATATTGAGTTTCGGTTTTCCTCATAAGGACGGGACAAGTTTTAAATTAGGCTTGTTGTTTTTCGAAAAGCCTCATTCGTCCCGAATTGGTATTTTGGCATGCCACACTGGAATTCTAGTCGGGTAGCTTTCCTATTCCTACTGACTAACTAACGCCATGCCACACTGACTAACTAACGCCATGCCACACTGGAATTCTAGTCGGGTAGCTTTCCTATTCCTACTGACTACCTAATTCGGCATACCGAATTTCGGCAAGCCTTTGGTAATCAGCATAAGGCAGCAGTATCAGTTTCCGAAGATACACCGAAGTTCACTTAGCCATACACTTTCCTACTGACTACCTAATTTGGCATACCGGACTTCGGCGAGCCTTTGGTAATCACCATTGGGCAGCAGCATCAGTTTCCGAAGATACGCCGAAGTTCACTTAGCCATTCACTTTCCTACTGACTACCTAATTTGGCATACCGAATTTCGGCAAGCCTTTGGTAATCACCATAAGGCAGCAGTATCAGTTTCCGAAGATACACCGAAGTTCACTTAGCCATACACTTTCCTACTGACTACCTAATTTGGCATACCGGACTTCGGCGAGCCTTTGGTAATCACCATTAGGCAGCAGCATCAGTTTCCGAAGATACGCCGAAGTTCACTTAGCCATTCACTTTCCTACTGACTACCTAATTTGGCATACCGAATTTCGGCAAGCCATTGGTAATCACCATAAGGCAGCAGTATCAGTTTCCGAAGATACGCCGAAGTTCACTTAGCCATTCACTTTCCTACTAACTACCTAATTTGGCATACCGAATTTCGGCAAGCCTTTGGTAATCACTGTTAAATATCAGTCAGGAATTCCAAAAGTATTCCTAACTAACGCCATGCCACACCTTTTCCGAATAACAACCAAGTTTGGCATGTTTTTGGCATTCCGAGCTTTGGTTTTCCTCATGCAAATACTATAAGGTCCGAATTTAGCCTGCCGTATTTTGGTTTTAATTATGAGGCCGGAATAAGGTCCGAATCAGGCTTGCCGTATTTCGGAAAGCCTCATTCGGTCCGAATTGGTCTTTCGGCAAGCCTAACTGGAATTTCTAGTCGGGATAAAGGATGAGTTGGTATGACTTCAGACACATTTTAGTAGGTTATATTATGATTTATCCGGGAAAAATAACATAAAATGTTATTTTTTTAACTTTTCAACGCCGATATCTTTCGAACTAATTGATCGATTTTGACGTTTGAGGTGGCAATCGGCGCGTTTTATTAAATTCTAGAGCTGATTAAAATTTGGAATCGATCGCGTCAGTCGTTTCGAAAATATTTAGAAAAAACCGTTTTTCACCATTTCTTTCTCCCGCGATAACTCTCGAACGAATCATCCGATTTTGATGTTTGAGGTGGCAATCGATGCGTTTTTTTTAGTACTAGAGCTGATTAGAATTTGATAGCGATCGATTCAGCCGTCTTGAAGATATTTAAAAAAAACCGTTTTTTACCATTTCTTTCTCCAACGATATTTCCCGAACAAATCAACCGATTGAGATGGTTAAGGTAGCATTCGACGCGTTTTATTGAGTTCTAGAGCTGATTAGATTTTGAAGTCGATCGTATGAGTCGTTTCTGAGAAATCAATAAAAAACTAAAAAAAAAAATTAATTTTTTTTCGTAATTCGCAGATATTTTCGAGTCTATTTGATCAAATGATTTGAAATTTTTAGGAAAGTTGATGGCCAACAAGCTCTTTCAATCGCCGCCTTAAAAATCCAAATCGGTTCATTAGTTCAAAAGTTACAAAGAGTTTACACACACACACACACACACACACACACACACACACACACACACACACACACACACACACACACACACACTCGGACATCATTCCGAAAATAGTCAGAATAGTTTGCTAGGACCTCAAAACGTCGACATATGATGAAAACTCGATTTTCGAAAATCAGGGTGAAAACAATAACTTCCCGAAATTTTCGAAAATCGTCGATTTTCTTAGCGGGAAGTTAAAAATTTTACAAAAATGTAAAATTTTCAAGTTAGAAAAAATTTTATGTCTTCTTGTGGAATATTGTCTTTTATTATAAAGAATTGGTTGCCCTGATTAAAAATACTCATTGGGAGGGATTGAAAAAGATGAGAATTGAATACTTTTGAATACTTTCTATACCCCAACATTTTCATCTGGACATAATATTAATACTTTTCAATCCCAAAATAATATGAGAATTTCTAAACTTCCGAGGAATTGAAAAAGATTCAAAAGAATTGATATTTTTAATCTTTCTGAATACTTTTCAATACCAAAATAATATCACATTTCGGGTCATGTGTGGGATTGAAAGGAATTCAAATGAATTGAAATTTTTGAATCTTTTCCAATCCTTTTCAATACCTAAATAGTCCGATATTTCGGATCGAGTGTAGGATTGAAAAGAATTCAAATGAATTGATATTTTTAATCTTTCTGAATACTTTTCAATACCAAAATAATATCACATTTCGGGTCATGTGTGGGATTGAAAGGAATTCAAATGAATTGAAATTTTTGAATCTTTTTCAATCCTTCTCAATACCTAAATAGTCCGATATTTCGGATCGAGTGTAGGATTGAAAAGAATTCAAATGAATTGATATTTTTAATCTTTCTGAATACTTTTCAATACCAAAATAATATCACATTTCGGGTCATGTGTGGGATTGAAAAGAATTCAAATGAATTGAAATTTTTGAATCTTTTTCAATCCTTCTCAATACCTAAATAGTCCGATATTTCGGATCGAGTGTAGGATTGAAAAGAATTCAAGTGAATTGAAATTTTTGAATCTTTCTGAATCCTTCTCAATACCAAAATAATATCACATTTCGGGTCACGTGTGGGATTGAAAAGAATTCAAATGAATTGAAATTTTTTAATCTTTTTCAATCCTTCTCAATACCAAAATAATTCCATATTGGAAGGTATTGAAATGATAAAAAATTGAATTCTTTTCAATACTTTTGAATTCCATTTTCAGAATTACAAAGTATTCAAATGATCCAAATTTCAATTCCATTCAATACTTTTCAATACCTCTGTAGGGATTGAAAAGGATTGAAAAAATTTTCAATCCCTCCCAATGAGTATTTTTAATCAGGGTGTTAAATAGAATTCAATAGTATTTAGTAGAGAAAAAAAAATAAATTTGTTTTAAAAGAGACCTAAAAATAATTTATGTGATTTTTTAAACCTTTATATTTATGAATTTGTGCTTTTCGTGGGTGACGTATAGAGTAAAAAAGCAAAAAAAAAAAATTTTAATCTCAGATTAACAGAATTCATGTGATTTTGCAAAAAAAAATAATATAAATATAGAGTATGATATTTTTTTGCAGTTTTATCAACAAATATTCGAAATTTTTAATTAGTGTTATTTTTGATCGCAGATATCTTTGAAACGGTTGATCTGAGGAACTTTCACCATCAGAGCGTGAAATTTCCTATAAATCCTTTTTATGGAATGTCGCGTAAACAAGCCATTCCTAAGTAATTAAAATTCGAAAATAAAAAAAAATTTTTCCCATGTTATTTAAATGGGAAAATTAAAAATGAATTGAGGCAAACCTTAATATTAATATTAAGAGCTCTAATCGGCGCCAAAATTTTTGTTTTTACATGTACTTTCAACTTTTCAACATCATTGAAAAAAAAAAAAAAATTTTTTTTTTTTGAAACACCCTACTAAACATATACGGGCTCGTATATGATGAATATTATATTTTTTAATATAAAAAAAATATATCAGAAAATATAGTTAAATTCACCACATATATTTTCTGATATTTATCATATATTTTTACATGTATTTTGACCATACTTGTTATTTTCATACGGATTTGCATGGGGTGGATAATTAAAAATTGCCAATGACTCCGGCTAAACTATCAGACTTATCAAAAAATGTCACGAAATCTTTTCTGTAGACAATTTTATTTCCTAGAACTTATTTCCAGGAAAATTTTTTCAAATTCCGCATTGTTTTCTATTTATTTTCATTTTAATGTTAAGCTTTTAAAAAATTAGTTTTCTGATTGATTTCGAGAGCTCGACATTGAAATAAAAATTACTAGAAAACAATGCAACCCTTTCTCGCTTGACTTTGAGTCCCTACACTTAATTTGAATCGTACGTTTTCGTCCTTAAGTGAGAGAGCGCTAGCCGATTTAGTACAGAAGGGGCAGAAAAAATAGTAGAAAGGGGCACATGCATGCATTACTAAGATTGAACCGTTACTCACACAGTCTTACTAAGAACTGTGACTAGTTTTATCTTCAAGCAGCTCACACCGAGGCTTCTCGTGACTCCAAATCGTGAAGGGTAAAAATTATGAGTTATTTATTTCTAATATTTCATTTGTTTTTTGAAGTCTTTATGTCCCCTGCTTAAAAAATCCGATAGATTCTTATAGCTGTATGTATAAGGCCCTATATTTAACTATAGCACTTCTCATAGAACTCATTCATTCTTATAAAATTTCTATAGGAATGTATAAGAATCTATTGGATTCTATAAGATTTTCTAAACAGGGTCGTCACTGTAGTGCAACACTTTTTTACGTGAAGTAGATAAACTCTATAATACTCAATGTCACTGATTATTCACGACAAATATTGTTTAACAAACGCCGTTTTGCCTATCTCAGTCAATATATTCTTCACCTTCGACTTTGGATCTCAACCTCGATACTCCGTGATAACTTTTGGTCTTGTGAAATTCGAAATCTAGTAATACGTAACTCAAATAATTTTTCTATTGTAATTTTATTTTTTAAAGTAGTATATTTATTAGTTTATATACACTGTAAAAATAGCGGTGTTAAAAATAGACTCAATTTAGCACTGCGCAGTGATAAATTAAATAACAATGTTGTAGACGATGTTAAAATTTTGTGATAAATCAGCGTAAAGGCAGAGTAATACCGGTTTAAACTGCATCCATGCAGAGTATTAATTTCGGAAAGCTTATGAAATACGAACATTTCAGTTTTTTATGAAAATTAATAAATAAAATTATTTTTAAACAAGTTTGGAATATTAAATTCATTGAGTTATTAGATACAGTATTATATATTATTCAATTATTGTTTATTACTAATTGTATATTATTGTTAAATTATAGAACATTTCATCATTTATGTTATTCAATGATTAGTACACGGAAAAAAATGAACTATAAAAATTGAGAATGACGAGTAATATAATGATAAAGTGATCAGTAAATACTATTATTCTAAATAGCAATTTTTTCATTTACGATTTAAACGTGAATAATTACAGAATAAGTAGGAAAGTTTATTGTCTATGCAAGAAAAATTACTATTTGAACTTTAAAAATTGTAACTGACACTTAGAAAATAGACGACACGTATTATAAAATTTACTATTTGAATGTTAAAATTCCCCATATGGACAACCGGGTTCCGAGTTATAATTTCAAATAGTAATTTTTAGAGTTTTTTTTTTCCGTGTAATGATATTGTAATTATTTTCATCGTAACCCTGATGTTTTTCACAACATGAAGCATGGTTCAAAGATAATAAATTAATAATTCCCCTTATAGGAAAAAACGATAGGCCCAAGTTTGGCCGAGGCTTGCCCATACAAAGTTGCCGTTAATGGAAAAAATGCCGTAGGTTGGCCGATGTCCGACTGCAGTCGCTCGGCCAAGCATTGGCAATTAGTAATGGCCCAAACTTGGTTAATTACCAGCAGCCGATTAATTTTTCATCAAGATAGCGTAGCCAATTTGAAATGAATTTTTATTTAAATTTTTGGATGTATATGTTATGGTATTACTGGTTTCATATCGGAATATGACTTCCCGTACCGGAAACAGTCATACGACGCTGTCGATGGCTGGCCAATGAATGGTTACTTATGACTGGCTAATAAATGGTAACTTATGACTGGCTGATTATCGGTTTGCAACATTGGGCCGCTATTTGGTGAGTCAGTGGGCCATGATTGATTCTTGTTAAATGAAAAAATCTACTCATCAATTACTAATTATTTAAATAACTTATTATTACAGTTTTCTTTAATTAATAATTAGTTATTTTTGAATTAAACTAAGTCTTAATTAATAAATATTTTAATTTTCCGATTAAAACTATTTACAACTAACAATTAAAATATTTTTTAATTCGTTATTATTTGCAATCAACAACCGCAAATTTTATATCTTAACTTATAAAAATTAATTTATTTAAAAAATAAGACAATTTTTAATATTTTTTATTTTTTTTATTTTTATTTTTTCCTTGACTGTACAACTTTATTAGTTTTTTACAGAATATATCATCCCTTGCTTTCTTAAATTCCTAAGCTCATTTTTCCCTTGCTTCTTAAATTCCTAAGCTCATTATTCCCTTTAGTTCCTAAGCTCGTTTACCCTATTTGTGCGGCTGTGGCCCGACTTGTGCTTATACTGTACTACATCATTACGGTGATGACCTGCTACCTACCTTGCAATGGAGGTGCAGTGGCATAGGGAAACCACAGAGAAAACCTAGCCAGTACAGTTCGGTTTGGGTAAAGCTCCAGTGATCAATAAAATTCCCATTTTACCGATCACTGGGATCTTTCATCCCACACCTAACGGTCAGAGGCCTTCGTTCGAACCCGATGCGTGGCCAAACGGTCACCCAGCCAAGTTGTAACCATGCTCGATACTACTTAACTTCGGTGATCGCCCGAGCCACGCGCGAGCCGAACGGCTGCCTCAGCCGCTTTGACAATTTTTAATAATAGTGGTAGAGCAAAATAATTCCAGTGGGTTCTTAATAAATCATCAATTAAATTTAATAAGTTTTATTTTAAAATTCATGTAATTATAATAAAAATAGTACGAAATTATTTTTTTTTTAAATAATCGATAATATTAATTAAATTGCTCTTTACATTTCATAAAACTGAGTGGTTGTAGTAAAATGAATAAGTAGATCATTTAAAAGTATCTACTCAACATTAGTAGGTACGTCCGGTAGCCAGCGTTCAGACCCAGTAATCAGAAAGACGGCAGTTCGCGCCCAGAGCCCAGCAGAATTTTCACCGAGTTTTTTTCACATCATTTACCCCACTTAAATAGTTTAAACGTTGATGATTACGAATTCTATAAGGAAATTAAAAAAATTAATTTTTTTTAAATTTAATTTATTTGTTTGCTTGGCTGATTGCTGGCTGCCATTAATCGGCCGATAGTCGAGCGCCATTAATGACCCGAGGTTATCATTCTGACTATAAGCCGTTTATCGGCCAATAAAAATTGCCATTGCTAAGCCATTAATCGACATTTTTGGCCCAGTAATGGCCCGATACAGGGCCGATTTCCAAACTTTGTATGGGTGGTGAGAGATTTATTCACTCTGGGGTAAGCTTGAAATCCAAGCTTGGTCCAAGTTTGTCTAAGCATCGAAATGATAACACCGAGCCAAGCTTGAGTGACAGCATTGTGCCAAGACTGCAGCTGAATAATCACCAATGCTTATTAAAAATAAATAAAGAAATCTGGGCGTCGGTTGGCCCTGCGGGCCAGCCCCAAAACGTCCCGCTGTTATCGACCTCAAAGAGCTCGAAAACATTAGTGTATAGTTGAGTCTGCAGAAGAATGGGCTTTTCTCCCACCATTTTTCTACGATCAAGTCATTACTGCGCATGCGCGTTAGTGCAAAATCATGGACTTCATTATAGGTAAGTGGTAGGGGAAAAGCCCATTCTTTTGCAGACTTAACTATAGATATATTTTCGAGCTCGAAAATGCTATCACATGCAATTGTTTTTTTGCGATTTTTTCAAGCTCTAACAAGTTACCTGTTATGCTGAAGTTTGAAAATTTAAGAATCAAAAATCATTAATGAAGCGGTTTTTAAAATTTAATTCCTGATTATGTTCAATAAAATAAGTGTATTAAGGCAGAAATCAATATCAGGGATCAAAACCAAGGTTTAAATGAGTTTAGACTCGTGTCAGAAACAATAAAATATGAAATATCCAAGAAAAATATTAAAAACTACGTTTTATCGATTTTATTGTTGATAATATGATTTAAACTAAAAACCAAGTTCGATGACATTATATGATCGAAAGAAACCATATAAAAGATGAGTTAGTATGATTTCAGACACATTTTAGTAGGTTATATTATGATTTATCCGGAAAAATAGTACCTTAGATAACTAGTGCCATCGAGTATAATACTCGAGTTCGGAGTTTGGGAACACGAGCGAAGCGAGAATTATACTTGATGTCACTAGTTGTCTACGATATTTTATATAATAAATGCTCAAAATTAAAACGTCGTTAAATGCTTAACGTCGGCGTCATGCGGTCGCGATTATTTTAATAATTGTCTTCATAGAAATCAATGTTTTTCTTCGGTTCAGTTTATTTATTTTCAAAAAATTACTCAAGTGTTTATTTATTCAATTATTAAAAATGAAATAAAATACTTATTTATTTAATCGAAACTAAGATTATATTTTTATGTCATTGTTTTATTAATAAATAAACATAAAAACTAACCTAATACAAAGTCTAATACATGTATTTTTTAATATAAAAATTTGAACAAATTTTTTTCTAAATATAAAACTGACAGTCTTAAAATTTTAGGTTAATTAATATCTTCCTTTGATTCCATTTTATTAAAATGTAGTATTTATTTTTTACTTTTAATCACATTTTTATAAAATTAGAGTTCAGGTTATAAATTTAAGGTGACACAAATTTATCAGTTAATGACGATCCACAATCGTTACTCGATCAATTTAATGCGCATGTGTAATCTAGAGAATTTTTTTTGCTAGTGATGCAGCATTAGGTAAAGGTGAGTTCACCTCAGTAGTCTATCTTGAACATTTTGAAAACTTCGATTATAGAGTAGCGATATACCACGCCTATTTTCGTCGAATTTTGCGGTAGAAGGGGTGACAAAATGCTTTAAGAAAGTTTAAAACACTGCATTTGACCAATCAGAAGTGATGAGTGTTTAATGAAAAAGTTTATGAGGCCGAGGTTAGGCATTTAACGGCGTTTATTTTGAGCACGTATTATATAAATAACAAAATGTTATTTTCTTAACTTTTCAACGCCGATATCTTTTGAACTAATCAATCGATTTTGACGTTTGAGGTGGCAATCGGCGCGTTTTATTGAATTCTAGAGCTGATTAAAATTTGGAATCGATCGCGTCAGTCGTTTCGAAAATATTTAGAAAAAACCGTTTTTTACCATTTCTTCCACCAACGATATCTCGCGAACGAATGAACCGATTTTAATGGTTGAGGCGGCAATCGAAGTATTTTATTGAGTTCTAGATCTGATCAGATTTTGAAATTGTTTGGTTGAGTTATTTCAAAGATAATTGCAAATAACTGTTTTTTACCAATTCTTTCTCCCGCGATATCTCTTGAACAAATTAACCGATTGAGATGGCTAAGGTGGCAATCGACGCGTTTTATCAAATTCTAGAGCTGATTAGATTTTGAAGTCGATCGTTCGAGTCGTTTCTGTTCGAGTCGAAAAAATTTTTTTCCTTTAATTTTTATAAATAATTGCAAAAAAAATATATAAATAATTAAGTTAGAGCTTTAGTTTAGTCATAAATTTGTTGAGTAGCTAAATTAGAAGGAAAAAGATTTAGATGAATTTGTTGTACCTGCAATAGTTTATAAGTTATATTACTAATAAATAAAGAAAAGCAGGCGCGAAAGGTAAGTTTGAATATATGAGATAACTTAAAATTAAATAAAAAATCGAAAAATTATTTTTTTTCCAAAAACTGATACTGGACTATTATTGTTGTATTTTTTAGAATAAAAAAAAATATAAATAAAAAATTCAATTATTTATAACAAATTGTTTATTGTATAAACAATAAAAATTTTTTTTCAGATATCGAAGAACAAGATGAATTATGATTTGAAAAAAAAAAAAAATGGTTCCTTAATGTTCATAACAAGTGGTAAAAAAAAATAGTTAATTAACAAATGCGTTTTTAAGTAATAAAAAAATTTTTTTAAGAAACGATTTTTTCTTTTAAAATCATAATTTTCATCAAAGAATATGTTTTGAAAAAAAATTTTTTGATTATCTTATAAACAACGCATTTGTTTAGAACAATTTTTAAACAATATGAGATAAAAATTATTAAAAAACATTTTTAAGTAGCATATGATCATAAGGAAACAGACCAATAGCAATATTATAAAAAAAATATTTTTTCTAATGTTTAATCGAGCTTGATAATTTTTCACTTAAGTAAATTGTTAATAATAAAGTGAAAATTAACAATTTTTTAATTTTTCCAACGGGAATCTGTTCTATAGTTTTTATAAAATAGCTCCATAAAAGGAAAAAAATTCCAGATTTATAGTTTAACAATTATCGCATTTTCAATGTTTAAGTTCGTGCGACAAAAAATTGTTAATTAACTAATGGATAACTAATTGAAAAATCGCGATAAAAATTTTTGATCGCCGGATTTGTGTTCATTGATCTATCCTGTAGGTGCCTGAATTTTTTCATTTCTTAATTTTCATATTTAATAAGTTTAAATAATATTTTTTTAATAAAGGTCCGAAACGGGCGGAGCTCACGCAACCGTGAGTTCCCGTTTTCGGCTGTATTTTCAACCCCCTAAAAAAATTATAAATATTGGTCCTAGAATTCGGGGAGGAATGACTTTTTTTTAGGGAATTTCTTCTTCTTTTTGAGTCTTTTTTCAAATTTCAAAAATTTTAAATACTTTTTGAGATATTCGCAAAAAACCAAACCCCCTTTTTTTTTTTTTACTAAATTGTTTATAACTTTTGCAACTTTTGCAAGCGCCACTTCAAATTTTTCAAAAAGTTTCTAGATGCGATGACGAATCGAATAACACCTCGATCATAATTTTCCGAGGCGAAGAAAAAACTTTGACCAAAAAGGCACATGGTGACTAGACTACAGGGCCTAAGTCCTCGAGCAAGTGTTTGCTGGCCCTTTTATATCCTTATTTTGGAGGGGTGGAACTACCCCACTGTCGTCTAAATTCAATTAGAATTTGATCTAGGTGGCCTCTGACATGGCCCCAAATGACTGGAAAGTGTTAATTAATATACAAATTATTCTAATAGATGGCCGTAGAATCGGTTAGATTTTGCGCTCGATTTTCAAGTCGTAAAATCAAAACGCACGTTTACACTGTTTAATTCAAATTAGAATTTTCAATTCAGTTGAATTCTGTTTTGCAGAATTCGATAGAATATAACAGAATTAAAATTTTGAATTCGGTTGAATTCAGTTGTTTAATCAAGGTGGTTTCGGTCCGATTTTCGAAAATCAAATTTCTAAGAGATCTTGACGTTTTCAGGTTCTAGGAAGCTATTCTGACTAATTTCAAGATGATGTCCGAGTGTATGTATGTATTAGACCGGTTCAAAAAAATCGAATATTTTTTTTTTTCAAAACCCGCAGTGAAATATCTTCCTAGTCATGAAAAAAGAAGCCTGTAAAAGCGGGAGCTCTAAATATCAATTTTGAAAGGTCGCTCATCGTAAATTTCTATTTTACCTTTAAATAACATGGAAAAAAAAATTTTTTAACTTTGGAATTTTACAACTCATTTTGGAATTAATATGTTGGGGTGAGAGGTACATATTTTTGAAGGAAATTGAACGCTCTAAATAAATTGTCTCTTATGTTTTTTCTCTAAGTCTACTCCTTTAAAAGTTATTCGAGTTTAAAGTTCAATATGTAATCAATTTAACCTTTTTTTCTTAATTTTTCTTAAATATTTTATAATTATTATTGAAAAAAAAAAATTTGTCTTAAAATATTAAATTATCAAGTTTCACGTCGTTGACAAAGTAGATCTTTATTGTTCTACTATGAGGAATAAATGACTTTTCAATTTAAAAAATCTGAAATTAATTCTCTCTTTGGAGTTTAAAAAAAATTTGAATTACGATGGACGGTGTGGCTCAATAAGTTATAGATCAAATTGAACGGAATATAGTATAATGCCGGATAACTCAACTGGTAGAGCACTCGGCGCGATACCAACATGGTCTGGGTTTTTTTACTAATTTAACCAATTTAATCTAGTCGAAACCTAAAACATGCAAACCTTCTCAATAATAAGACAATTTATAGATAAATTGAGAAAAATATAGATAGCTCGGATTGGAAATCGAACCCAGATGACTGAATAAGTGTCGCCTTTTCATCAAAATGTCATTGTTGGGTTATTGATATTTAATTGTTGTTAGTAGCATTTCATTGTTCATAGTTTTAATAGCTGAAGGGAAAATCGTAAATTTTATAAACTGAAAATAATCGTGTTAAACTTAATGCTATTTTCTATACCATTTAAAAATTGTAAAATAATTTTTTTCGAAGATGAGTTATATTATTATACCACAATTTAAGAAAAAAAGGTTAAATTGATTACATGTTGATCTTTAAACTCGAATAACTTTTAAAGGAGTAGGCTTAGAGAAAAAACATAAGAAATAATTTATTTAGAGCGTTCAATTTCCTTCAAAAATATGTATCTCTCACCTTGACATGTTAATTCCAAAATGAGTGGTAAAATTCCAAAGTTAAAAAATTGTTTTTTCCATGTTATTTAAAGGTAAAATAGAAATTTACGATGAGTGACCTTTCAAAATTGATATTTAGAGCTCCCGCTTTTACAGGCTTCTTTTTTCATGACTAGGAAGATATTTCACTACGGGTTTTGAAAAAAAAAAAATATTCGATTTTTTTGAACCGGTCTAATACATACATGAGTAGTTCTCACGAATTTGCGAAAAATGACTTCGTATAATATTGAGAATATAATTTGTAATAATTGACAATTTTATACATTCAATATATTGTACACAAGTAACTTTCCTCAGCTGACTGTGTGGTCCCCACCTTTTTCGTTTAAATGAAAATAAAGGGGTAATTCATTAATAGAATGAAGTGAGAGAATGATAAAATCAAGCATTACCTACAAAAACTAGTCAAGCATTAATCTCAAATCGAATTACGATTCGAGGCAAGATTTCTACCCCTCAAAACATGTGAAACGGCATAATGATTATTACAAATGAAATAATTACCTTATATTTAGATGGTGTGAGGTAATGAGACATAAAAATGTAACATTGAAATAATTAATAAAAAATTAGTTGACAGCAACACATTTCTTCGCGCCTTGCAACAATGATAGTATGGCTTCATTGGCAATGCTGCAAACTACAAAAAATGTATAAGCGCGGCAACCTACGATCCGATTGAAAAGTACAATCCAGGTTTTAGTAAAATGTGAGGGAATGATTTTTTTTTTTTGGGACCCAGATAAAAATTAAATTTTCCAATTATTTCTTACTCGGTACCTAATGAAAAGTGTATGTACTGTTAAGTGCACTATTTTAAAGATAAGTAACGACCAAAACTAGTCCAATTTATAGAGCACAATAAATTAATGATATAATATTATTTAAATATTGAGTTTGGGACACGATGAGGGAATGATATTTGAAGTATTCAGTTACCTGCCATTTGATATTGTGAAATTAAGACACCTAAGTAAAGTATGGCACCAGCAGCTTCAGTAGTATAGTTTTCGTGAAAAAATACAAAGTTTACAATACAACTTTAATGATATACAAAACTGAGTATGGGCACGATTTTCGCAAATTCGTGAGAACTACTCACATACTCTCGGACATCATCTTGAAATTAGTCAGAATATCTTCTTTGAACCTCAAAACGTTAAGATCTGTGGAAAATTCGGTTCCCGAAAATCGGACCGAAACCAATAACATCACTCGCATATTTGAATCACGGTGGAAACACCGTGGAAGTGTAAACACCGTGGATCCACCGTGGTTATACGGTGTGTTTGTTTCATTTCACCACCGTAGTTCCACGGTAGGTTTGTTCCATTTCACCACCGTGGTTCCACGGTGTATCCACTGCGGTGTATCACAGTGGTCAAATGGATAAACCCACCGTGATTCTAAACCGCCAGGGATATCCCTTTTTTTTTTAAAGTTTTCAATTTTCTCAACGGGAAGTTAAAAATATAAAAATTTAATGAATATTATTCGAAGGAAACATCAATTTTTTGCTATATAATTATTTTAATAATTAGTTATGTTATACGTAATTTATTTAAAAATTACGCAATTTACCCCCACTTTTTTATCAACGATAATTTAATTAATTAATAAAAACACTATTCAACTGTAGTAGTCGACTAAATAAAAATATTCACAAAGTAAAATATTTTAACACCGTTAAATTTTTTTAACACCGCTAAAGAATATTTACAGCGACGGCGGTGTTATGTAAGGTGTTGAAATTTAACAGCTACACCACTGGACTTACCTCGTATTTTCCTACAGTCTAAGATAAACTTTGCATCTTAAGAAGATGTATCACAAAAAAAAACCGTTTATTATCGAAAATGTCAAAGGACACAACGTCTTTAGATAAAACTCAGCAATCCGCGGATGAGTGAAATAGAAGTTTGCGGAACTTCACAAAACAACAATCGGTAATAAATAGTGATTGCTTTTATAGTTTTACTTGTAACTTTGATACCATTGGACTTACAAATATAAAAGTAAAATATTTTTTATAGAATATTCGATAGTCTCTGAGTTATTTATAACGCTTCTTTTATCGCACACTGTGAAAAATTGGGAGTGAATACGGATTTCATTTCAATTCGAATTCACTCCGTCCCTCCGAGATCCGGAGTTTTAATACTTGAATAAATATGTATTTAATAGAAACTGCTGATGATTAAAATGTTTTACAATGCATCTCAATAGTTAAGTTGTAGTATTCAAATTTAATAATTATTTTATTTTTCAGTTTCAAGATATAAAATAAAAAAAATGTCGAAAATAATTTTATTATTATCAATTTTCGTATTGGCTGTTGTTTATCCTGGTGTACATGCAGCATGTCCTGGCGGTTGGGTAAGTAATTCGGCGTGTTCAGCCGAACACGTCCATTATCATGACATAGTGGAAAAAAAAATTATAAGTAGATATAAATAATTTTAAAAAACCCTAAACTCTAATCAATAAGTTGAAACTGATGAAATTTCAAGTTTTGACATTTTAACCCTTAAATTCGACATTCAACAAATTACATTTAATATAAACTCTTGAGCAAGACCGCGAAATTTAAATATTTAATACTCTTCACTTTAAAGTCCCATAAATTTTTAAATTCTAAAGGGTATAGCTGAATTAATATGGGAATTATACCCCCACGGCTTTTTTGACTCATACTTAGGAGGTCGATTTGGCGTCGAATGAAAATAATTCACCTCAATTTTTAGCTCTTTAACTCAAACGGTATTCAAGAATTTCGAAAAAACCTGTTTATTCGAAATTATTTTTATTTTTATAGTAAAATTTGGAATTAATCAATGATGATTTTTTTTCCTAATTCTTACGAGTCCAAAACACGAAAAAATCATATAATTATGATTCTCAAACGGAAAGCCGATTTTTAACGAAGAAACGAAAATTATAATTTTTTTTTTTAGCCTTTTTGAAATATGTCACTCCCCTGCTTAAAAAATCCGATAGATTCTTATAGCTGTATGTATAAGGCCCTATACTTAACTATAGCAGTTCTCATAGAACTCATTCATTCTTATAAAATTTCTATAGGAATGTATGAGAATCTATTGGATTCTATGAGATTTTCTAAACAGGTTCACCGAAATTCGTCAGAAAATGTCTTTTATACTCTTCTACTCAGGAATTTTTTTGAGTTTTTCGAAGTGGTGGAACATTAAAAAAAAAATTTTAAACTTATTTTTTTCTTGAAATTTTGCGTTTTAACAAAATTATATTTTTGCAACAGATAAACATAAAGAATCAGTAGCCAAAAGTAATTTGAAGGGTTATTAATGATTCATAAGACACCTGAAGGTTTTGAAAAATTTTGAAAAGCATTGTTTTTTACGTGATCGTTGTTTCCCGACTAGAAATTATAGTGAGGAATGCCGAAGAATTAGTGAGGGGCAAGTTTGGATTGCCTAACTTAGGCAAGCCTAATATGCACCTTATTACATCCATGTTAGGCAAAGCGAAGATCGGTTTGCCAAATATGGATGGAATTCGGGACATCTATGGCAAGCCGAATTACGGCAAACCTTCGGTTACCGTTACTTCCTGCAAGTTAGGCGTTCCTAAGGTTTCTCGAAGTTTAACCTGCCAAGCTTAAGGGGAACTAGGGACATCTATGGCAAGCCGAACTTCGGTTAACCTTCGGCTACCTTTATTTCCTGCAAGTTAGGCGTTCCTAAGATTTCACGAAGTGTAACCTGCCAAGCTTAAGGGGAACTAGGGACATTTATGGCAAGCCGAACTTCGACAAACCTTCGGTTACCGTTATTTCCTGCAAGTTAGGCGTTCCTAAGGTTTCTCGAAGTTTAACCTGCCAAGCTTAAGGGGAACTAGGGACATCTATGGCAAGCCGAACTTCGGTTAACCTTCGGCTACCTTTATTTCCTGCAAGTTAGGCGTTCCTAAGATTTCACGAAGTGTAACCTGCCAAGCTTAAGGGGAACTAGGGACATTTATGGCAAGCCGAACTTCGACAAACCTTCGGTTACCGTTATTTCCTGCAAGTTAGGTGTTTCTAAGGTTTCTCGAAGTTTAACTTGCCAAGTTTAAGGGGAATTAGGGACATCTATGGCAAGCCGAACTTCGGTAAACCTTTGGCTACCGTCATTTCCTGCAAGTTAGGTGTTCCATAGATTTCTAGAAGTTGGCTTGCCAAGCTTAGGGGGAACTAGGGACATCCATGGCAAACCAAACTTCGGTAAACCTTCGGCTACCGTTATTTCCTGCAAGTTAGGTGTTCCATAGATTTCTAGAAGTTGGCTTGCCAAGCTTAAGGGGAACTAGGGACATCTATGACAAGCCGAACTTTGACAAACCTTCGGTTACCGTTACTTACTGCAAGTTAGGCGTTCCTAAGATTTCACGAAGTGTAACCTGCCAAGCTTAAGGGGAACTAGGGATATCTATGGCAAGCCAAACTTCGGCAAACCTTCGGCTACCGTTATTTCCTGCACGTTAGGTGTTTCTAAGATTTCACGAAGTGTAACCTGCCAAGCTTAAGGGGAACTAGGGATATCTATGGCAAGCCAAACTTCGGCAAACCTTCGGCTACCGTTATTTCCTGCACGTTAGGCGTTACTAAGATTTCACGAAGTGTAACCTACCAAGCTTAAGGGGAACTAGGGACATTTATGGCAAGCCGAACTTCGACAAACCTTCGGTTACCGTTATTTCCTGCAAGATAGATGTTTCTAAGGTTTCTCGAAGTTTAACTTGCCAAGTTTAAGGGGAATTAGGGACATCTATGGCAAGCCGAACTTCGGTAAACCTTCGGTTACCGTTCCTTCCTACAAGTTAGGCGTTCCAAAGATTTCTAGAAGTTGGCTTGCCAAGCTTAAGGGGAACTAGGGACATCTATGGCAAGCCGAACTTCGGTACTTGAATGTAAATCTTTCGCGTGTACTCATAACCTTCTTTTAATCTACTCATAATACTACTGCTGGACAATTTCTATTTAATTGACAACTTTATTCGATTAATTTTTTATGTTTAATTAATAATAAATTTTTTATATACTTTTTTGATGGGGGTAGAGCCTATATACTTTTTTAACAATTTTATACATAACTATATAATCAAAATTACACATATTACAATTATTGATATACCAGATTTTATAGTGGACAAAAAAAATAAGAAATGTTTTCGTTATTACTAATAATAGATATTCAATTATATTTTGCTGTTTTAAAACTGATGTATTCTTTCAATCTCATGTAGCACAAATAAACTTAGTAGTCACTATCGGTAGCGTAGCCTAGTCGTTAATGCGTCGGTCTTTCGTTCGTTAGGTCCCGGGTTCGAATCCCACTAAAGCGTGCGCGGTTAGTCGATATTTATAGCGTTTTTTCCCGAAATAAAAAAATTCTACTAGATTAGGACTCAATTAATCACATAATCGATGATTTCCGCAAAACCAAAATGATTATACAAAAAAAAAAAAAAAAAAAAAAAAAAAATCAGCAATCGAGTATTTTTTTTTTTTTTAATTTAGTTTAAATTTTTATACTCGGTCGTTTGAGAGTCACTTAGGACCTTTGCAGCAAGTGTGTCTTCCAAACTGCCGCCGAATTTGGAAGCCAAGTAAGGCTGAGTCTCGCAACTGCGTTACATCCCAAACATCGCCCTTGTTTGGATACCTTACTTGCCACAAGTTTGGCTTCCAAACTGCCACCGAATTCGGATGCTAAGCTTAGGGCACACTAGGTTTAGGATCCTTGCAGCAAGTGTGGCTTCCAAACTGCCGCCGAATTTGGAAGCCAAGTAAGGCTGAGTCTCGCAACTGCGTTACATCCCAAACATGGCCCTCGTTTGGATGCCTCACTTGCCACAAGTTTGACATTCGGCATGCCTCATTTGGAGCAAACTACCGCCTCACTACAATTTCTAGTCGGGTTAGTAAAATGATTGAAAATATTTGATAAGTAATGTAATTGTGAATATTAAGCAGAAAAAAAATTCTCTACGTATTTTCCGACTCCAAAATGTTAGTTGATACCTATTGGGCCCTTATTGGGTTGCCCTATATGGATCCCGTATAGGGATGTCACGCACCTATTGAGACTTTATCGGGCAGTCCCAGCTGGGCCTCAATGAGGAAAACCCCAAGAAATCCCACTAGGAAATCCCTGTTAAAAAAATCGGTCTATCGGTTGACCCTGCGGGCCAGCCCCAAAACTTCCCGCTGTTTTCGAGCTCAAGGAAATCCAAAATATTAATGAGACTTTATTTTCGAACTCTTCGAGCTCGAAAATCTAATTGCATGCGATTGTTTTTTTATGAGTTTTTCAAACTCTAACAAGTTATGCTTTATGCTAAAGTTTAAAAGTTTAAGAATCGAAAATCATTCATGGACAAACGGTTTTTCAATTTTAATTCCCGATTATGTTAAATAAAATAAATATGTTGATGCAGAAATCAATGTCAGTGATCAAAATCAAGATTCGAATGAGTTTTAGCTTAGGTCAGAGCGATAATCCCTTATTAAATTAAAGTATTAAAAATCATTTCAAATGTTAAACGCCCATAAGAGATATTATTAAAAAGGATTTGAAGGATTAAAAAGTATTCAAAATGATTTAAAATCAAATCCTTTTTAATACTTTTGAATCCTTTTGTTCAATAAGGGATATATAAAATATCGGAGAAATTCATTAAAAACGGTGTTTTTTCAATTTTTTCGTTGATAATATGGTTTAAACAAAAGAACAAGTTTTACGGTATTATACGATGATCAAAAGAGACCATAAGGAGGAAAAGTTTATGAGATTTTTGACACATTTTAGTACAGTACATTTTGATTTATCTGGAAAAAATAACATAGAATGTTATTTTTTTAACTTTTCAACACTGATATCTTTTGAACTAATTAACCAATTTTGGGGTTTGAGGTGGCAATAGGCGCGTTTCATTGAATTCTAGAGGTGATTGAAATTTAAAAGCAATCGATTCAGCCGTCTTGAAGATATTTGAAAAAAACCGTTTTTTACCATTTCTTTCTCCAACGATATCTCCCGAACAAACTAACCAATTGAGATGTTTAAGGCGGCATTCGACGCGTTTTATTGAGTTCTAGAGCTGATTAGATTTTGAAGTCGATCGTTCAATTCGGTTCTGAGAAATAAATAAAAAACTAAAAAAAAAAATTCTTTTTTTTTCGTAATTCGCCAATATTTTCGAGTCTACTTGATCGAACGATCTGAAATTTTTAGGAAAGTTGACGGCCAACAAGCTCTTTCAATCGCCGCCTCAAACATCCAAATCGATTCATTAGTTAAAAAGTTATAGACCATTCACACACATACATACACACACACACACACACACACACACACACACACACACACACACACACACACACACACACACACACACACACACACACACACACACACACACACACACACACACACATACATACAGACACTCGGACATCATTCTGAAAATAGTCAGATTAGCTTCCTAGGACCTCAAAACGTCGACATTTGATGAAAACTCGATTTTCGAAAATCGGGGTGAAAACAATAACTTCCCGAAATTTTTGAAAATCATCGATTTTTTAAGCGGGAAGTTAAAAATATAAAAATGTGAAAAAAAATATGATAATTTTAATTAAATCCGAAGTGTAATCTAATGTACTAGGAACATTACTTAGAAGAAGTGCACATGATTTATATTGATGAAACAATCTCGGTAACTGCTGGGCTTAAACTTGCATCTTTTCGATTCAAAATATTCGATGCTATCCACTACGCTGACCCACGTATGTGGGCGTGCGTTTGTAATGTAACAGTGCGTTTCGACTTGAAAATCGAGCGCCAAACTCTAGTTGACCTACGGCCATCTATTGTGATAATTATACCTTAATTAACACTCATCAGTCACCCGGGGCCATGTCAGAGGGCCCCCTAGATCGCATTCTACTGAGACAATAGTGGGGTAGTTTCCCACCCTCAGACTTTTCCTTTAAAAGTGAGTCTCTTAGGCTCTTGGCTCTTAGACTTAGACCCTGGCTACCACCCAGAGTGGACCAGTAGGGTAGTGGACTGATGACGCCTAGCGAGGTTCCTACCCTACACCCAGAGCTCAATACAATTTACTTGAGCCGGCCTAACGATAAGTCTAGTCACATCGAGTCATTTAGTCCAGTGATCATTTCATTTAATCTATTTTATATCTTTGAATTTGTTTATTCGTTATAAATAGCCGCAGTGATTGTTTTATAAATTATTTATTTGAATAACATTTTAATTGACCACATTTTGAGTCAAATTTATACACGCGGTCGTTTAGTAAAGTTAAAGTTAAATTTGAATTGTGCCGATAAAAGTCGTGAGTGTTCATACCATTGCTGTTCATTTCCTGCGATTTCCTATCACCGAAGATTTGGGCCTACACCGTTGCTGCCACGTTTGCTGCCTACGCTTATTGAGGGTCATCTACAACTACAGGAATGGAGCATGCAGTAAGGTACAGCGTAAGTGGGATTCCGTCTTCCCCAAATTAAATCTATACTTAGTCTCCTCCCGCGTAAATTAAAATATCAAAACTTATACACTAAATTTTATTCAATTTAATTCTATTGGGGAAATTTTAATATTGTGAATGGGTATTTGGTTAAATAAAATAATATTTTCTTTTTTATAATGCAAAACCAAATCTTTTACTGAATAAACCACCAGGCATTCCTTTTCCATTAATAATTAATAAGCGCGAATTTCAGGGAACGAGGCGAACCCCCCAACTCATCAGATTAAATTAATTAAGTTAACATTAAGTAACCGTGGCCTAGACAAGAGCTAGCCAAACCAGGTACACCGGTTATAGTAAATAGTATATTTATTATGATGCCTTAGGATAACAGATGAAGAAACGAAAAATGATATTTGGAGTGTATAGAAAAATAAAAAAAGCTACCGTTAAAAAAAAAATCCTTATTTTTTGCGGCGAAAATGGAAATACCCCTTAAAAAAGGCGAAAAATTTTTTTTTATTTTAACAACGGGTTTTCTCACTTACGTCCCACTCAAAAGCCAATTGGGAAAAATTACAATAATTTTTTTATTTTCACGTTGGGATTTCCTACTTAGACCCCACTTAGGACCCAGTTGGGAAATACTGACTATAAATTATTTTATTTTTGCTTGGAATTTCCCGATTAGGTTCTGTTTGGACCCTCATAAGGATTTCCCTATTGAGAATGCCTCATTGGGACCCAATGAGGTCCAGATATATACACTGGGCGATCCCAAAGTAATTTCTAGTCGGGTACTAATAATTATTAGTACTAAAAAAAAAATATAAGTTTGTTAAAACGCAAATTTGAAGAAACAAATGCGTTTTAAATTTTTTTTTTAATTGTTCCACCTCTTCGAAAAACTCAAAAAAATTCATGAGTAGAAGAGTATAAAAGACATTTTCTGACGAATTTTGGTGAGTGACATATTTCAAAAAGGCTAAAAAAAAAAAAAAAATTATAATTTTCGTTTCTCCGTTAAAAATCGGCTTTCCGTTTGAGAATCATAATCATATGATTTTTTCGTGTTTTGGACTCGTAAGAATTAGGAAAAAAAATCATCATTGATTAATTCCAAATTTTACTATAAAAATAAAAATAATTTCGAAAAAACAGGTTTTTTTGAAATTCTTGAATACCGTTTGAGTTAAAGAGCTAAAAATTGAGGTGAATTATTTTCATTCGACACCAAATCGACCCCCTAAGTACGAGTCAAAAAAGCCGTGGGGGCAGAATTCCCATATTAATTCGGCTATACCCTTTAACGATTCGCAGATAAGTATTTTTTTTTTAAGAATTTTAATTCTCTATTAGTACGTTGCTTGAAGATCGATAAAAGAAAGATTATTATTTTTACTTCTCGATACAGTACAACGATTTCTAATGAGAAATAAAAAAGGAATAAAGTATAATTTTTCTTTAGTGCCATCCATCACAAGGATATGGCTGTTGTGAAGGAAATCTATGCAATTCATATTATACTCAAGGAACATGCATAACTAATGCGGAATACGCATCACGACAGTTTACTTTATCAATATAATTATAACAATACAGTGTAGATTTATAAATGTCGTGTATCAATTAATAAAAATCGATTATTTACAAAAAAAATTTTAAAGGATTCATTTTAATTCTTAAGAGATGTTTCTGATATTCTTTAGATAACCTATACGACGTCGCCATTAATGAAACAAATCTACTAATCAATCATTATCCGATAAAAAAAGATTTTGTATAATTATATATGAGTCCATATATAATCAGATCTGAAAATTGGCCAGACTTGACCATATATAATCATATATGATTAGATATAATCATGCATGAACGAATATAGTCATTTTTAAAAGCTCATTGAAAATATCTGAAAATTATTAATTAAGTAATTAAATTAGGATTTATCGTCTTTATTAATATAAATGTTGGTAAATTTAAGGAGGTTCGACCGATACTAGTGAGTCAAAGTAGTGTTTGAATTTTTTTGTTTGCTAAATTCTCCTAATAGTTATGAAAATTCATTATTTTAATTTATAATAACATAACGAATTCATAAATTAATAATTATTACTTATTTAATTAAAGAAAGTAATGAAATGACTTGGTTATTTTTGACTCATATGATTTAATAAAAAGATTTGGCAACAGCGCGTTCTAACTTCTTACACATCGACATTCAAATTAAAGCGGGAAAAATTTATTTCTAATCTTGTCTCTCTTATTAATGTATTTCTATCTTTGTTTTTTCTCTCAGCTGCTTCCGCGACGTTGCCAAACCCTCAATAATATGTATCTCTGTCGATGAACGAGATTAAATAATAAAGTTTAACTTGAATTATTTAAATAATTACAACGGTGACACTATATTGTTAAAATCTTATCATATTCAAAAAATATTCAAGTTTATGCATGTGGTTTTTTATTTCTTAAACTTGGGAGGTTAATAATGAAAATATTTGAACAAGTCATGACGGCAGCTTGTCCGCCATAAGAGCCTGTGTATAAGAACTTTAAAAACGTCATTTTAAAATTTTTTTTTCTAAAAAACTAAACGGTGGATTATATTCAAATTTTGAGAATACATAGATAAAGTACTTCTTTACATGTATACTAAGTTTCAAATCTTAAAGTTGGAAAATGTTTTTTACATTAGATTCGGTCGAACCTCCTTAAATTGAAAAAAAAAAAAAAAAAAAAAAAAAAAATTACTACAGGTTAATTATTTTTGTACTAAGGGGTCACTCATCCAATTATTGATCCACACCGATGCTGTTTAACTTTGGTAATCGCTGGATGGTAGTCTGATCCTCTAGTCTGTTATGAACTTACAATCAAGAAAAGTTTATGGTATAACTTAACTCAAATAATCAAATTGATACATCCTACTTAAATAATGCACCTAATGATGAATTTAGTTTTGTACATAAATTTCGATAGAATTCATCAGATAGATATAATCAAATCTTTTTATCTATAAACTTATAAATATCCATACATAAATCGATATTAATTTATACTTTTGAATTGCTGCCGAAATCTTTGAATATTTTTCAAGTAATGGGGATTTAAGTTTGATTGATAGTTGACAAAATAAAAATTTAATAACATTAATATTAAAATTATCACATTATGTTATATATATATATATATATATATATATATATATATATATTAATTTATTACATAATTATTGCACAAAAACAACAATAATGAAGTGGACGAACGAGATTGTTCTAAGTATTTTATTTGTGAGTGTCATCGATTGCTACAACATCAAGATTTTTGATTCTTTGCCATCAAATGATCTTCCGACTTTTCACAAGCATACGGTAACTTACTTATTCTTTTAATTTTTATCTGAATAATTAATCAATTGAATTACGTATTATTCAAGAGTGACAGTTGCTAGAAATGTGTTTTCCCAATCAACTGAACCCTGTGATCATTACCGCTGACCTGATTGATATTATGCACGAGTCTCAAAGAAATGAAGCTGTCGACTCGTCTCTTGTTGTCATCGACAAGAATTTCAAGTCTAAATTAATCCAAAAGTACTACTCACGGCATCCTACTTATGTCCTATCGACTGACTCAATTGTCCAACTCGAGGTGTATGTTAATGAAATAAAATCCAGTTATATTTGGAACATCGCTTCAATGATCGTCACAGTAGGAAAAGATTACGACCGCGCATGGAAAGTTCTCCAAATGATTTGGGAGATCGAGGCTTTGTCTTCTTATTACGTATGTCAGCATAGGTTAAGCAACAGGACCATCATCTACACCTTCAACCCCTACACGGATCGAGCCCCCGAACCGTGGAGGAAAGAGAAGATTGCCGATAAGCCAGATGACAGATGGACTTTGTACAGACAACAATTCGTCCATAGTGAGTTACTATTGATTAAAAAATTTAAAAAACGATTGAAAATTATTGACGGCACTTGTTATTTTTTTCCAGGCGAAAGCATGTGTTCCAATCTTACATTTGACAAAACTAAATACCTGGATGGATATCCATTTAAAGTCTTTGCATTCGGAAAGGAAGATAGAGTTGTAACTGGTAAAGCTAGTTTTGAATTATTTAAAAAATCATTAGGCGTCGCGAAAACAGAATTCGAAAATTTGATCACTCCATTAAATATTACACCGGTTCTTTACTTAAATCCGGAATATATTAAATTCGACGTCGTTTTCAATCGATTGGAAAATAAGACCTATGACATGTTTTTAAGTTATGTATCGTCTAAATATAACCGGTCAAGACTTCGCCGGACCTTGTTTATCTTTGCGACCCCCGGTTGCGCGATAAGCAGATTCCTAAAATTCGTGAAGTTATCAACAACTGGGTGGGCGAATAACAAGATAATATCTTCCGGCCGAGGTTTATCAGAGACTTGTTGCTCTGTTTCCCACTCTTCTACACAGGTCCACTCAAGTGTTTTTATGTCAAATCGTGGCACTGAGTTTTTAGAACCGTTACAAAAATGAACATTGGGTATATCGCAGTTAGGGCTGCCGAAAACCCAGGGATATCGACAATCGCACTCTAGAACTTCAGCACCAGTGCCTTCATCAAATTTGAACACGAGCATGCGACAAATTGGCCTGTATTTATTATCAATGTCAGAAGTGCAAGATCAAAGACGAAGCTGCCAGCTCTTGTCTAGACTGCCACGTAAAAAAATGGAAGGCGAAGGCAACGAAATGTAACAAGTGCTCATCTATTTTGGATGGCTTTGTAAAAATTCACGCATGCTAAACTGTTACTGTGTATTTTTTATAATGTATACATGAATTGAATAAATTTTACTCAACTACGGGAGGAATGTGTTATTTAGTCTGCACCTTGGACAGTTAGGGTTCACAATCATTTTCTTACTTGTTTTTATCATTTGTTTTCTCGTAAGTGAATAGTACGACTTTTCTCCCTTTAAACATGGCAGGACTAAACTTTCGGTGCAGATATAGTGAAAAATAACAATTTTTTAACGGCCGAATCGCACTAGTCTAAAACGGGGTTCCGTTTTTGTCAAACTAGGCCCAGGGGGCAGCATCATAGCTCATTCGATGGCGCGCAAAAATTTAACGCAAAAAATAATTTCTTAACTTATCTAACAATATGGATACAAATAATAATAAATATTTTACATGGAATGTTGCACAGTTAAGAGAAGATAACTCAACTATTTATTTACCTGTGTAATAGCTTTCATTTTTTTCAACAATAACATCCTTCGCGAAATGGTTAGGACATAACCACGACGATTTCGAAGATCGAAAATTTACATTTATAAAAGACTATAGTCTTTTCCCAAAGGGCCTGACGTTTTCCATCATTGGGAAAAGTAAAAATTGCTTTTCCTTTACAAAAAAGAACGTATCACTTACCCATATTCTGTATAATTTTTTTAATTTCTCTGATATCGAACATATATGATGATTATGCGACACTAGTAGCTTCTCCAAAACACATATTTAACTGTCAAATATACTGTATATTTATTATGATCTGACATTTATATTATTTATCAAAAACATCATATAATTGATTGTAAATTGGAAAATTTCTTGGGTTTTTTTTCCTAAATCACTCTAGAACAAATTTTTTGTCTTTTTAAATTTGACATTTAAAAATTTGCGCTCGACCAAATTCGCTATTATGCTGCTCTCAAGCGGAGGAGTTTGGCAAAACGGAACCCCATTAGGTTGTTTCAATTGACTACACAGGCATAAAAACTTGGTCTCAATGCAGGTATTATGAAAAATTTATAAAAATATACACCCTATGACAGAAAATAACAGCTTTACTCGACAATTATTCTTAGTGTCGATTAATATCATAACTTATTATCTTTTATAATTAGTTAATCCATTTCATCTTCATTTAACAATTTTTCAATATCCATAGGTTTAACTTCAATATTTCTTCTGGCTAAAGGTTTATCTGGTGTTCTTATTGGTGTAAACTTTTCAGACTTTATTTTCAACTTTTGTTTTGGTGTATCGCCTCCTGTCGGATTTTCGTGAGAATCTAAAAAATAATATATTAACATCAGATAGAAAATATAAAATAAAATAATATTAATCGTGTGTAATTTTATTTACGTACCGACAGTATTGCTAGAAAGTTTCTCAATGATATTACGACTGTCTGAGTAATAAGCATTAGGGTGCATCACAGGGTGTTCTGGTGGAACTTTATGAGTTATTTCGTAATACTTGGCACATGCCAATTGATAATGATGATCTTTAGCTAAGCCAGCAATCTCAGCAGCATCTATAATTTATTTTTAAGTGTCATTATATTATTAATTCTTTATACACAGTTGGAAATTTTGTGTTAAATTTTATTTGCCGAATTTCGGTTAACCCCGTATTGATAACAACTTTGAGTATTTTTTTTAAAAATCTATATCTAGGCAAAATTATAACTGCGTTTTTTTTTTCAATTAATGATTTAATTTTATTGAAATTAATTAATGAAATTTTAATACTATTATGATAGTTATACAGGGTTGCAAATAGCGCATTAAATTTATTATTGCTTTAGTGATTCAATTAAATTTTTTTTATATTTCATAATCCAAAAGCAACAAATTAGAAATGATTTTTTATTACTTAATTTAATATCTTTGAATTAAAAATAATTTTTCAATTTTTAATCCTTCATTTTTTAAATAAACATTAAATTTCAAATTTTAATTCGTAAAGTAGCGTTAAAATGTAATGGCTTAGTTTTTAAATCTACGTTTTAAAATAAAACATTAAATGAACACTTTCAATTCGGAAAACCAGATTCAAAAATTTCTTTCTAATCACAAATTCCATATTTAATTATTGAAAGGTAAATCAAAAATTTTAATTAGCCATAGCTATAGAGGATTCAAAAATTACATTCCGTTTATTAATTTTCTAATTTCGTATCAAAAATTAAATAAAAAGTTTTAAATTCCGAACATCGGATTAGTGTTGTTTTAATTTTAAATTCTCTGTTTACACTGAAAATTATTCAAAAAATTTAATTCTTAAATATCTCAACTATGAATAATCTTTTTATTGCAAATTCTATTATATCTGACAATCAAGAGTAAGTTTAAAAATATTTAGAATTGGTCAATTAGAACAGTATTCTTTCCTGTTATAAGTGCTGTCGAATTTTTTGTCTTGATTACTTATCTGATTGCGTACCGTATCTAAATTAAAAAGCAATTTCCAATTTTTGATCCCACGTGTTTGAATTAACAAGTCATTTTTAAATTTTTAATCCCACGTTTCTGAATTAGAATTAATTTTTGAAATTTTAAACCCACGCGTCAATTTAAAAACTCATTTTTTAATTTTTAATTTCACTTGTCTAATTAAAAATTAGTTTTTCGATTTTTAATCCCACGTGTGTACATTTAAATTAATTTTTCAATTTTGAATCTCTCGTGGAGATTAAATATCAGTTTTTAAATTTTGAATCCCATGTCTCTGGATTAAAATTAATTTTTAAATATTTAATCTGACGTTTCTGAATTAAAATTAATTTTTCAATTCAAGTTGTTGAATTAAAAACTAATTTCGTAATTTTAATCCATATAATTTTAATTACGGATCGAAAATTTAATTTTTAATTGCAATTATTCTCATTAAAGAATTCGCAACCCTGCAGTTATATTTTTAAAAATTAGGTGGGAACTGTTTGAGAATGCCCTTGAGTTATTAACCCAACAAATTTAACTAGTTATTTTTTATACAGATACACAAAAATTCCAATTGCGCATACAATATATAAGACATTTGCTCATTTACCTGAGGCTGACAACCCGTAAGCAACCAACTTCTTTTTAAGAGTATCACTGTCCATTAATCTGTACGGGCAACCATGATACTCTCCTGCACCTGCAATGTTACTGATAATTTTAGAACACCCCATCGGGGTATATTTTTTTTGGCTTCCTACTGTTCCATAGATAAATTTAATTGTATAAGCATATTCTTTCTCAAATTTATCAGCCTCGATTTTTTTCGTGAACTCTGCTCGCCACAGTCTCATTGCATCGTCTACTTTAACTCCAATGCCTTTTAAAAAGAGACCATATTGTACTCGCCCAGAATTTTTTAGGTGGTGGTTCATTCTCAATGCTTCATGCAATGTCCTCATGCACAATGGATAAGAAATTTTCGCAATCTAAATTCAAATTAAAAAAATTATTAAAAATAGGAAAAAATAAATAAATTGTAAAAATGATATTTACTTCATCAAGTGCCTCAATTGGAGTTTCTGTACTGGACCAAATAGTTCGATCAAAGTCAGGAAAATAGTTTGGTAAATTCTTGAGATAATCAAACACTCTTTCATCGTCTTGCAATTCATAAAAACACGGCGCTGCAATCTATACAACGAAATATTTAAAAGCATGATAGGGGAGAGGTGCTGCAGTTGTAACAAGGGGCAGTTGTAACACTCAATGAAAAACTATTAAAAAAACTAAAAATTATTATTCTTTCTTTAACTTGTTCAAAATAGTAAATTATTGATGAGATCAAAGTTTCAGTTATTAATCTTGTTCCGGTATTAAAATATTGAGAATTGTTGAAAATACGCGTGAAAACTTTTTTTTGTACGCTTTAAAATTTTTTTAATAACAAATTTGTTTTCTAATGTTATGATGTGAGACTTGTATTCATACTTTAAGGGACATATCAAGTGTATTGTATCATCGAATTTTATATAAATTTACTGATTTTTGTTATTGTAATTAGATTTTTATTAACAATTCTGCGTGAGGGTCAGTTGTAACACTTGAACGAGTAACACTCAGAGTCGTGTATGGGATCTTCGCAAACTGGATGCGCCACAAATCTACTCTGGGATAGTGTAGTTCTAATATTTATAAATGTTTAATAATTTATATTAAAGATACAAATATATGTGCTACTTTAAGTTTAAATACTTGACTTTAAGAGTTAATTAAGTATAATAGTATGTATTAAGACTGAATAATAAAAGCAATTTGGTGAAAAATATCTATTTCGTTCCGTGTTACAACTGCCCTGCACTGTGTTACAACTGCAGCCCACACGCGAGTTTAGTTAAATAAATTGATTTTTTAATAAGTTAACATTGACTTTTTACCAATTAACCAAGTCAGTCATATAAAATATACTATCAGCTAACTTTCTGACAGTTTTTAAGTTTACTATCTTAAAAAAAAACAAATGGAATCAAAAAAATAAAATTTTTTGTTACAACTGCAGCACCTCTCCTCTACATAATGTCGATGGGTCAATAGAAAGATTACCTCAACGGCTTTTGTCAAATGCCGTCTATACTGCGATATGAATAGAGAAGAAAGTTCAAATTGTGGAGTGTATGCAATTCCTTTCTTTAGATAAACTCTTCTGGTTTTAACTAGATCGAGAACTTTGGAAAAAGGCACTTTGTAGAAATCGATATTGTCTATTACCAATGATTTGGATATCGAACAACTAAGCTCTTCTCGTAACATTTCTTTTTCTTCTTGAGAAATCTGTAATAAAATTGGATATATATAGAGATATTATTTTATCATAATTTATGCTAAGATCGCCTCACTAATTTCAAAAGGACATATTTTTATACGCCTTTTTGGTGCCAATTTAGTGTTCTAATCCCAACACGAATAACCTGTGTTTAAAAATAACTCAAATATTCTGAGGACCGTTTTTAACACATAGATCATATTGATTTTGACACAATATTTTTTACAATATGAATATTTCCAAGCCATATATGAAGAGAAATCATTCATTATCAATTCTACATAAATAATAATGAAACTTACAGGTTTATAAGTGAAATTATTGATAGCTAATAATTTAGCCATCCCTTCGTTGTTCAATGACGTAATCCTCAGCTTCATATATTCAACTTCCATTGCCACAAACCATTTTCTCAATTCCGGATTTTGAGAATATGCAAGTCTTAGAATAAAATGGGATAGAACATCTCGTTTTCTTGCCTCTATCTCTGCATCTGTATGAGACGCACATCCTAATCCAGTCAACAGTTTAGCAGCATGAGTGTATCCATCTTTTTTCAAAGCATTTTTTAGAGCTATTTTTCGATCTTCAATCGTCTTGAGATCCGATCTGTTCAATATTAATTCGATCAATTTAAGAACTGCAATTAAAATTTAAGGTTATTTTAATTATAATCGACCAAACTATCAGAGTATCTATGGCCTTTCAAAGAACAATTATTCGTTCTTCAAATTTATAATCAAATATCATATCAATTTTTATTTTTATCCAAAAAATTGGATGAAAGACTCGAGTCCAAGTCATTCAAGTTAGTTTTAAAAAAAATTATTGACTAGTTGAAAAAAAAAAAAAAAAAAAAAACAATTTTACCATAACAGATCAAAGCTAAACAGAATGTAAGATCAATAATTATAATTTATTTGTCTTCTATTATCGGTGATTAATTAATAATAAATAATATCAGTCAAGACCAGCCGATATTCACAGACTGTTTTTTGTACTTTATTTCAATGTTATAATACGATTTTGTCTACAGTAAGCCTGTGGCATCTTCAAGTTCAAAATTCTATGAGTGTGAATGTAGCACATCAGACAAATTTAAAGTTATTAATAAATTGAGTAAATAATTGATAAAATAAAATTTAAAAAATATGAGCATTTAAAAAATTTAAAAATTAATAAGTGCTTTTTTTGTGAATATTATTTTTTAAATTATTTACTCTGTTTATTTATAATTCTAAATTTGTCTGATGTTTGCTACATTCACACTCATAATATTCCCGCTCGTCAGTTACATTAACGCTTATCCATTTTTCACATATAATTTTTTTTACCCGGGAAATAAAACTTTAAACTTAGTTATAGAAAAAAGTATTGTGATTTTGTTAAGAAAAATTTTTTTGATGTACTACATTCGGACCTCATTATAAGACTATTTGCTGTTTTTTATGTCTAAAGATGCCACAGGCTTACTGTAGGCGAAACGTCATATCATGACATTAAAATGAAATAAAAAAGGCCATTCGGCAGCCGAAATGGAAGTAGATTTTTCGTTATTCATTTAATTATTTAAATCCGTAAGATAGATGGTGGCGTTTAAAGGTTCATCTAGGCTTATAAGGTCAATTATATTTATGCTTGTCAATTTTTGAGAAATGCTTTATGTATACTTTAATGTTGAGATTTTAAAAGTGTTACACGGCAGAAATCAGAATTGGAACAGTTACATGAATTTATTGAAAAGTGTAAGAACGAATGCAACAGCTAAATTTCAATAAATAACTAGCTAATTTTCGTTGAATATAAAATTATACTACTGAAATATGAAGCTCATTAGATAAGCTACATAAAAATACTAACAAGATTCAACTATTATGTATTACTTGAAAGTTATTAAATGAGAAAGTCAAAAAAAATGTTTTTTTCTATTTTTCTGAAAATTTTGAAACTCATCAAAGCATTAGAAAAAATGATCTAAAGAGTAAGCAACATAGCTTAAATTGAAGCAAATCGAATGAACATAAAGATTCAATCACCAAAAATAGATTATCTCTTTGGGATCAAAAGTTATTTAAAGATAAATCAAGAAAAGTTGAATTTTTTGAAAAATTAAAAAATCTTTAAACGACTATAACTTATAAACTTTCTGGCCGATTTAACTCATCTTCGAACTGAACCGAGCTCTTTAGCTAAAGAATATGGAAAACAAATTTCATCAAGATCGGTATAGAATTGTAGACGCTGTCGTGGGAGAACCGCGCGTTATAACGTAGATATATATAAATACTAGACTGGGCCAAAAAAATCGACTATTTTTTTTTTCGTTCGATACTGTGAAAATATTGTTCCTGACGACCAAAAAAAATTATTGTATAAGTTTAAGCCCTTAACATTGATATTAAGAGGTGTATCGTTACAAACATTCGTTTTTTGACAGAAATTTCATTTTTTACCCAAGACTCGTAAATCATCTATCTGAAAAATTTAAGCAATGCATATTCTTAAAGGAAATTAAATTCCCTACCTGATTTAAGGTTGAAGTTGAGTAAAAACGACTTAAATAACCTGAATAACTTTCGAAGGAGTGAATTTAGCGAAAAATGTTAAGAGACCTTTTTTGTAGAGCATTTAATTTCCTTCAAAAATATCTATCTTGACTAGAGAAAATTTTAATATTTCTAGTAGTTACAAAAATCCAAAATAAAAACAAAGAATTCAAAAAACAAATCAATATTTAAGGCACGGTTACAAGGAAGCGGCTCGTTTTTCGTCAATTTTCTAAGAGAGATTTTTTGTAGAGAATTCAATTTCCTCTAAGAATGTGCATTGCTCAAATTTTTCAGATAGATGATTTACGAGTCTTAGGTAAAAAATGAAACTTCTGTCAAAAAACGAATAATTGTAACGATACACCTCTTAATATCAATATTAAGGGCTCAAACTTGCACAATAATTTTTTTTGGTCGTCAGGAATAATATTTTCACAGTATCGAAAGAAAAAAAAAATAGTCGATTATTTTGGCCCAGTCTAATAAATACATATATAAATTTTTTCTCCAATAGAATTTTTGGGACCTACTTGACTAAAATAGATAGAAAATGTTGAAATTTTTGTAAAGTTACGTCATGAGGACAAATACAACAGACTTTTACTAAATCTACTAAAAAACAGTCTACGAATATCGGTTGGATTTGATTAATATCATTTATAATTAATAATGAAATTTTATAATTATCTAAAGATTATTGTTGATAGTTCAAAACTTACTTTGTCTTCTTTCATAACCCAACTCATAGAATCGATCAAGTTGGACTATTTGCTTTGGATACTCGGTATACATCTGAATATCATGAGTATACTGGTCTCGTAGATCACCTTCTTCTTCGATTCTACAGTACTTTCGTTTCTTAATACCATATTTAGACTCCATCATTAACTAAATTTAAACCTTTATTAACGACACGGCGCATAAAAATATATATAAAATAGTTTGACAGGATTTGAGTTGTTGTTGAAATTTATTATTAATATTCACATAAGTAGTCCAATAAATTTATCATAACGCTTATAAAACTTATTTTAAGAAACAGATCAATTAATTGACTTGAATTTGTTTTAATATTTGATAATACATTGATTTGTTTAAATAAATTAAATGATTTTCAAAAAATATTATACACAAGTACTGATAACCACAAAAGTATTTTTTTTATTGTTTACAACTGCAGCCGGCTTTCGAGAGTAAACTTTTCCGCCAAAAATGATTTGAGTTATGGATTCTCATGGTAGATGGCATTATTGCCTTATTTCTACATACCCAGATAACTAGAGTTACAGCGCCATTTTTAAGCTGAAAGTTTTGTCGTCTCAGTGACGTACGGTACACATAAAAAATTTCAATGTCAACTTTTGAGCTCTCTTTGACGTCAAATTTCACATAAATTTGACGTAAGTTTAAAACTGCTATTTGACGTCTGTGAGACATCAAAATTTGAGACGCAACAAATGATGTCATTGGAAGACGTCAATAAGACGTCAAATAGAGAGATGTTTTTTACTTTTTGATTTTTGAATTTACTTTGTTGAATAGTTGCTAGATGTCAAGAGCTAACTTTTCTTCAATATGTATCAAACGGAAAATCGAATCTAAACAATTTAGGCGAATTTGAGCTGTTTCCCCTGATAACACGAGTTGATCGAGAAAAAGTTGGTCATTCATTAGTTTTCGACCAACTTGACGACATGTTATCTACAACTTCAGTTTTTGCAACTTTTGGCGACAAGTTACCGCCAACTTTCTCAGAAAGTTGGCGTCATTATGGAGCCGCAACTGGAATGCAAGTTTCTAAGAAAATTGAAAAGAAACTTACCGTCAGCTTATGATCACCAACTTTTGCAAGCAACTTTTGTCACCAACTTTCTCAGAAAGTGATCGTCAACTTATTGAATGGGGTTCCGTTTTGCCAAACTCCTCCGCTTGAGAGCAGCATAACCGCGAATTTGGTAGAGCGCACATTTTTAAATGTCAAATTTAAAAAGACAAAAAATTTGTTCTAGAACGATTGAAAAAAAAAATCCCAAGTAATTTTCAAATTTACAATCAATTATATGATGTTTTCGATAAATAATATAAATGTCGGATCATAATAAATATACAGTATATTTGTCAGTTACATATGTATTTTGGAGTAGCTACAAGTGTCGCATGATTATCAATTATCATATATATTCGATATCAGAAAAATTAAAAAATTATACAAAATATGGGTAAGTGTTTTGTTCCTTTTTGTAAAGGAAAAGCAACTTTCACTTTTTCCAATGATGGAAAACATCGGGCTCTTCGGGAAAAGACTATAAATGTAAATTTTCGGTCTTCGAGGTTATGTCCTAACCATTTCGCTAAGGATGTTTTGTTGAAAAAAATGAAAGTTATTACACAGGTAAATAAATAGTTGAGTTATCTTCTTTTAACTGTGGAACGTTCCACGTAAAATATTTATTGTTATTCGTATCCATATTATTAAATAAGTAAAGAAATTACTTTTAACGTTAAATTTTGGCGCGCCACCGAATGAGCGGTAATGCTGCCCCCTGAGCCGAGTTTGACAAAAACGGAACCCCATTTCCAACTTTTGCTACCAACTTTCTCAGAAAATGTCTATCAACTATTGGAGGTACCAACTGTTGGCGGTCAACTTAGTGTCCAGTTGCGGCTGCAAGTTTCTCGTCAGTTTCTCGCCAACTTGGCTATCAGGGTCTGCATATATGTAATACTGTTTGTATGGTCAGTCGGTATAGGAAAAAATGTGTTAACATCGTGATGACATCCTGATTTTAACATCCAAATACAGCTGTAGATTTACGGTATAAGTTGGAACTTCCGTTCGACGTAAACTTGCAGTCAGAGTGGCTATCAGGTTCCAGGTATAAACCGCCAATGATGACAATCTGGCCAGTGTTGGCCCTTTTATAGTCCATTTTTACAAAAAATTTTAATAACTAAAAAACAGATTAATTGTCGTTCATGTTAAACATATTTTTTTTAACTCATTTGAAAACTTCTTGTTTTTTCAAAAAATCATGACTGCCTTTAATAAAAGAAACGATTTGAAACAATTAGAAAAAAAAAATTTTTAATATTTTTTAATGCTTTTGAATACTTTGAATATTTTTGAATCGCCGATTTTATGGGCATTTAACATTGCAAATCGTTTCGAATAATTTCTTTTAATCAGGGTGTTTTCATGCAATAACTTTTAAATTAGAAAGAAGTGTACTATTTATGTCAAGTTCATCTTGAAATTTATTTAACAAGCTTCAATTTTCGTTATTAATCTTGCGGTTTTGATTGTTTCATTATACTTGATGACAAAAAGTAATAATTTTTAAACAATCATTGTTCTCAATATTTATTGGAAAATTTTGCATTATTCAACGACTCACGTGTATATTTCATAAACGTTTTCTTTTTTTTTAATAACGACAGTCACATTTGACACTTTCAAACCAATTAAAGATGGCCGTCATAATGCGATCCTTGCGGTGATTTTAGTAAGTGCATATTTGTATCTAACGAAATATTATTTTTGATAATAATCTCATTTATTATTTTTTTGCAATCGAATTTATTGTTATAAAATAAAATTCATAGTTATTATCTAGACACGAAGAAAGAAGTATAGTAAAAATTACAATACTATCATAAAATTTACTCAGATATGAAAAAAAATACATTCTGTATTGTAATTATTACTTAACGTTTAGTAAAATTTACTAGTTAGTAATAATTACATAATAAGATATTAAAGATTACTATGCGTAATGTATTTCTTGCTAAGACGATTATTTTTTTTATTATTTGTATAGTAAATTTTACTATAAGTACTATTAATAAATACAAATTTAGAAAGTAAATTTTCTTATACAATATAGGATTTGGTACTATTATACAAAATATTAAAAATGATTATACGCAATGTATTTTTTGCTAACACGGTTATATTTTTTTACTATCTGTACAGTAAATTCTACTATGTATAGATCAAATTAAAAGTTGGTGGAGATAACATATACAAATATGGATTACAAGGTCTAAAACTTTTATTCAAAGGAAACATCGGACCTTCAGACATGGGAAAGGACTCGCGCGCGGGAGATCAGGGTTCGAATCTTGGTTGGGAATAAGTGATTTTTCAAAAAACAAAAATCGACACCAACACCAAAACAGATGACATAAATAACAATAATAATCAAAATGATAGTAATAATAATAAAAAGTTAAAAGCTAATAAAAATTTATTTTAATTTTTTTTTACTCTAATATAGTAAAATTTACTAAACGGGATAGTAAAATTTACTTATCTGTTTATCAATTTTTCCTATAAATCTTAAGCGTTTCAAGATTACTATCTAAATTTAGCAATTATTCCCATATTTTTTAGTAAATTCTACTATATTTTTTTCTCCGTGCACTCTCTAATGCTTCGCATTAAGAGTCGTGCAAAAGTTAAAAGCTAATAAAAATTTAATTTCATTTTTTTCTATTCTAATATAGTAAAATTTAGTAAATATAACTAAAAGTTAATATGCAATATAGGAGAGTTTTATAGCCAGTATATGAGAAATTACTAAACGATTTGTAAAATGTGTTTATCTGTTTATTAATTTTTCATATAAATCATAAGCGTTTCAAGATTACTATACAAATTTAGTAATTATTCTCATATTTTTTTACTAAAATTTACTATATTTTTTTCTCCGTAATCAATATTTATTAATATGTAATGGAGTTTCTAAAAAAATTCTAATGCGCGTTTTTATTCCTGGCGAATAAATTTGTCTCTCAGTGTAAGTTGAAGAAAATTTCTGATTAAAACAAAAAATTAATTAATAATACAAAACAATAGTAATAATCAAAAACAAAATGAGCCATTGAGATGTGCACTTTTGAATTTTCTAACAATTTTTTTACCGCGGAGGAAAAGAACTGTCAAAAAAATCATTACTGCATTGATCTCAATTATTCAAATATTAAAATGATTTGTTTCTTTTATGAATAATGATTAGCGCTAGTGTCGTTATTCCAAATATAAAACTTTGAATTGATTGGTCGACAGCTTTTAACGACATTTCTTTTTTTTTTTTTTGTATAGAAGACAGTAACGAACTTGGAACTTTGGATGACTCACCGTTCGAGTGAAGACAGCAAATGGATACAAGTGAATTAAATGGCGTCTTGCAGTAATCATTATATACTTTTATTTATTTATATAACACATTGAGCCAACTTTTCAATAATTATCCAACTGTTTAATTTGAATTTCATACTAATTATTGATCTTCATCTTTTGTTGAGTCGCAATCATTAATTGATCATAAAAATGTCAGATCTGTTAAACAAAGTCGAGTATGCCAAGACAGGACAATCTGTCTGTTGTAAATGTTACGAAAAGATAAAAAAAGATGAACTACGAATCGGAAAAATGAAAAAGGTATCACTACATTTTTAAAATTATCTTTACTTGGTTAATTATTTTACACATCCGTTCAAAATGTATTTTCCTAACCTTGTTTGAGAGTAACCTTCAATTCGTTGCAACTAATGGTTTTGTAACAAATGTATTTACATTTATTTATTTACCAGAGTTCTCTAAGTTCAACTGGGACTAAAAATGTATCGTGGTTTCATGGTCAATGTTTCTTTGATGAAAATTATCCAAAGTCAATTACTGATATCGATAATTTTGACAACATTAAATGGGAAGATCAAGAATTTATTAGAAAAAAAATTGGTAAGATGAAATTGTTATTAATTAAAACTTTAATTATTTAACTGTTTAAGGATGAGGGTCATTTTTTACGTGTATTTTATTTTTCATCGTGAATTGAAAGTTTGTATGTTTTCAATAGTGATTTAGCATGTAGTTGCTATAGTCCTGAGTTATTTTGCTATAATTATTTACACGGAGAAAAAAATATAGTAAATTTTACAAAAAAATATGAGAATAATTACTAAATTTGGATAGTAATCTTAAAACGCTTATGATTTATATGAAAAATTAATAAACAGATAAGCAGATTTTACAAGTCATTTAGTAATTTCTCATATACTGGTTATGGAAAATCTCCTATATTGCATATTAATTTCTAGTTATATTTAGTAAATTTTACTAGCACTGTTTAGTAAATTTTACTATATTAGAATGGAAAAAAAAAGTAAAATTTTTATTAGCTTCTAACTTTTTATTATTATTATTACTATTATTTTGATTATTATTGTTATTTATGTCATCTGTATTGGTGTTGGTGTCGATTTTTGTTTTTTAAAAAATCACTTGTTTCAACCGAGATTCGAACCCTGATCTCCCGCGCGCGAGTCCTTTCCTATGTCTGACGGCCCGATGTCTCCTTTGGACAACATTTTCAGAACTTGTAATACATATTGTATATGCTATCCCCACCAACTTTTAATTTTATCTATACACAGTAGAATTTACTATACAGATAGTAAAAAAATATAACCGTGTTAGCAAAAAATACATTGCGTATAGTAATTTTTAATATTTTGTATAGTAACAAATCCTATATTGTATTAAAAAATTTACATTTTTAAATTTGTATTTATTAATAGTACTTATAGTAAAATTTACTATACAAATAGTAAAAAGTATAGTCGTCTTAGCAAAAAATACATTACGCATAGTAATTTTTAATATCTTATTATGTAATTATTACCAACTAGTAAATTTTACTAAACGTTTAGTAATAACTACAATACAGAATGTATTTTTTCATATCTGAGTAAATTTTATTATAGTATTGTAATTTTTACTATAGGGGAGAGGGGGGGTCAATTGAACCACGGGGCAATTAAACCAGTAAGCTTAAAAAATCGAAAAAAATATAAAAATGAGTCGTCCTCTTGGAATTATATTTAATACACTAAACCTTAGTCCGATCAAAATTTCGAACCAATATGATGATTTAATTTTAAAAAATTCAAGTTTTTGTGTTTTTAGATATCTGAACCTTGATTTCACCTCTTGGCAAATTGTTTAATAACTTTTTAATTTTCAAATAAAATCTTAAAATTTTTTTTATAATACCTTCTTACATATATTAGTCATGAATTTCTAGCTTTACTTCTAGTAAAATAGTTCTTGAATATATTTTTTTAAACTAATTATTTCAATAAAATCATAAGGGGTCAATTGAACCAGTACTCTCGGAGACGGTTGAATCACACGAATCACACTGTGAGTAATCCGACATGCGCGCGTATCTTGACAGAATGTGTAATCAAGCTAAACTAACCAAGAAAAAAAATAATTATATTAATAGAAGTTTTAAAAGTGATTGTTATAACATATAATGTTATATAAAATAATAAATATTATTAGAAGTTTTGTAATTTTAGTTTTAAGCTGTAATGAATAGTAAAATATTCATTAAAGTCATTCATTGGTGGTTTGAATACTCTTGGTTCGATTGTCCCCGACTAGTGGTTCAATTGCCCCCGCAAAGGGAACGATTGAACCATTTGATGCAGTTGCACAATTTTGTATTTATTGAAAATTTTCATCATTTGTCAAGTTATGTGCTTATGAGAAATGATAGTCTATATAATAAATTATAATTTTGTAAAAAAAAAAGTTATCATTTTGCTTTTATTCATATAAAAAAAAAACGTCAAAGTATTTTTGGTTCAATTGACCCCACTCTCCCCTACTTTTTTCTCCGTGTAGATGATTAAAGAAACATTGACCCATATAACAATTTTGTAATCTTATCCAAGCCTGGTCACCAGCACACAAGTTGTCTATGTCTTTATACAACTATGGATCTTGCAGACAATGATACAAAGTTTTAAATTGCAAGCCTGATCTAAGACTTGAAAAAGCTTTGTGTTGTGTTCTATTTGAAAAATTGTGCAAAATTATTGAAGATATTTGCTCCAAGTGCATTGGTACAGTGACTTGAGTTAATCTTGCATCAGAAATTGCTTGCAGACACAAACGTATATCTTGCAGCAGGTTTGCTTAAGAAGTATCACACTATCTATCTCACTTCTGTCTGCCACTTTATTCCCTCGCTCCATTGGCATACGATACAGGATGCTGGGGTAAAGTCACAGAGATAAAAGTTATACATAGATTAGGCAAGGTTGCGAATTCTTTAATGAGATTATTTGCAGTTAAAAATTAAATTTATAATCCGTAATTGAAATTATATCTTATTATAAAAAACTTTTCAATTATCAAATATGGAATTTGAGATTAGAAATAAATTTTTGAATCTGGTTTTCCGAATTGAAATTGTTCATTTAATGTTTTATTTTAAAACGTAGATTTAAAAACTAAGTCATTACATTTTAACGCTACTTGACGAGTTAAAAATTTGAAATTTAATTTTTAATTCAAGAATGTAGGATTAAAAATTAAAAAATTATTTTTAATTTAAAGATATTAAATTAAAAATTAAAAAATCATTTCTAATTTGTCGTTTCTGGACTATGAAATATAAAAGAAAATTTAATTGAAGCACTAATGCAATTATAAATTTAATGCGCTATTTGCAACCCTGTTATTATTAGGATAGTCCGTTTAAAACGACTTTTTTTTTACTCCCACTTCATAATATTTTAGTAGACATTGACGAAAAATTCTCGACAAGTTTTAGCCCTTAGTTTAGATTTTAAATACTTTACATTCGATTAGGAAGTTTTTTTTCCATTTAAAATACATGGGAAAGCTAGGATTTTTTAAAATTCTCTAAAGCTCTGCCGCATTTCACGTAGTCGAATCGCCTTTTGCGGCATTTTGTAGGTAATTTAATACTCTTCAAAAGTCTCCTTAGTAATTTTACTCAGACTTTAATTGTTTTTTCTGTATTGGTTCTGAAAATCATTTTTTTTTTTTGTTTTTTTTTATAATCCGGGATTTTTTTTGATAATCACTGAATAACGAAATTTACAGTAAAAATGCAGATAACGACTTTTTTGGAAATTTGATTCTCTAAAAAAAAGGTTCTCTTAGTTAACTGGCTCGAGTACTTCGTTCACGTGATGTAGGGATTTTATTAACTTAGTAAATGATCGCAGATTTGGCGCAAGGTATGTATTAGTGTCTGCAAGTATTCTGGTGTAACACTCTCTCAAGATCCTTGCAAGTAACTTTACTAACACATCTTGAGCAAGGTATTTTCAATGTTCTTTTGTCCAATATCATGTGCAAGTCTTACGTCAATCTTGTCTTAGAATCTTGCATTAATATTTTGTGATAGATTGATAGCTATATAAAGCAGCAGATATCTAATGGTTAACAATAGTACTAGTCCAAGATTGGCTTGTGTACATCATCTTGAGCAAGTCCATGTGTTGTCTATCGAAAGATTCTTATGATCAGTTTCTTGGCCAGCAGCTTGTGATCGGAATTGTTACATGGGGAGATGTCGATAATTATTTTGGCATTAATTTAGTTGTTAATTATTTTTTTTTTTATTTACAAGAAAGTGGAACGGCCTCCGGTACGAATAAAGAAATTAAACTTCCGGAAACTGATAATAATCTAAAAAAAACTTATATAGTTGAATATGCTCTATCAAACAAGTCAATCTGCGCTGGATGTGAAGTTTACATTTTAAAAAATAATGTGCGTGTCCAAGTATTAAAGAAAAGTTCCTACCAGTGGTATCACTTTGAATGCTTTTCTAAGCTACGGTGCGAGCTCGATTTCTTTGAGGAGGGAAGCCATCTTGGTGGTTATAAAAAATTACAGAAAAAGGATCGAGACCTCATTAAAAAGACTTTACCGGACATTAAAGAAAATCAGCCACCGAGAAGGAAGAAAGTGACAGCTCCTGTCAAAACTAACACTGTGGTAAATAAAAATATAGAATGCCCTGAAGAAATCAAGATACAGAATGAAGAATTTTTTGAGGTTCTCGATGAGGTGAAGATGATGAAGGCAAACGATGTCACGGACTTGTTGAAATTTAATAAACAATTTATTCCCACTGATAGAACTGAACTGTTTGAAACTTTGGCCGATCGTCTAGTCTTTGGAGCTCTGCTTCCGTGTTCTATTTGTTCGGGACAATTCACATTCAAGCCTGGGTTAGGCTACAAATGTTTGGGTGATATCAGCGAATGGACCAAGTGCGTTAATGTCGAGGTCGACCCAAAAAGACGTAAATTTTCCATCCCTGAGGTTTATGAGGACAGATATTACTTTTTACTCGAGTATATACCTAAGGTAGAGCGTCGTATTTTACGTGCAATCGCCCCACCAACTTTGCCTGCTCCAGTAAGAGTGCCCGTTAAAAAAGAACAGAAAGTTGATGGTCCTAAAGTCAATCGAGGTCCTATGCCGCTCAGAGGAATGGAGTTTGTTCTGGTCGGAAAAACTAAAAAGACCAAAGACACACTGAAGACTGAAATATTCCAACTCGGTGGTTCCTGTGTCACTAAAGTTACTGTTAATGTAGCAGCGGTAATCTCCAGTGAAGATACAGTCAAAAAAGCTGGTAAAGCTATAGAAGATGCCAAGAAATTAAATATTCAAGTTATCTCTGAGGACTTTGTTGAAGAAGCCAAAGTCTATAAAACTTCAGCGGTTCCGTTAATTGTCACGAAAAATATCTGCACTTGGGGAAGTGATCCCACTCCTCGAGTAAACGCTTGTATTAAAAAATTAACAACTGCCGTGCGAGGTCCACAGGTTGAGAAAAAACCAGTAACTGGGACAATAAAACTACAAGTAAAAGGCGGTGGAGTCGTAGATCCCAGCTTTGGGCTCCGGAATTCTACGCACGTTTACCAACGTGGCGACGAAAAGTTCAGCGTCACACTTGGAATCACTGACATCCAAGTTAAAAAAAATGACTTTTTTAAAATGCAGATATTGGAGAGTGATACCAAAAGTTCATATTACTGGTTTTATTACACCTGGGGGCGCATTGGCGAGACTGTAGATAGAACTAGAAATACCAGAACCTGTTGGTTAACTCTAGATGGTTGTATCTTAAAATTTAAAGAGTTGTTTAAAGAAAAAACAGGCAACTTATGGGAAGAACGTAACAAGTTCGTAAAACAGCCGGGAATGTATTATATGATTGACACTGAAGAAATTAATGGTTCAGAATTAAATTTTGAGTCAGCGATACCAAGTGCTCTCCAAAAACCAGTTCAAGAGCTGATGCAACTTATTTTTAATGTTACCCGTATGAAAGAGACGATGAAAGAGTTCGAACTCGATATTGATAAATTGCCTTTGGGAGCACTATCTAAAAATCAACTCAAAAAAGCTTATGTTGTGCTAAATAAATTGATCTCAACTGTCAAGAGTGATGCAAAAAATTCTGTAGCACTCATTGATCTTTCGAATCAATTTTACACTTTGGTTCCTCATTCTTTTGGGGTAAGCGATCCCCCGGTTCTGGACTCACTAAAACTGCTAAAAGCGAAATGTGATATGGTAAATTCATTACTCGAGATGGAGATAACGTACAAGCTGATAAATATACAAACGGATGCTAACATAAATCCTCTGGACTCATATTATTTTCAACTCAATACAGAGATTGGTGTTTTAGATAAAAATAGTTCAGAGTTTAATTTGATAAATTCGTACGTGAAAAATACACATGCATATTCGCATAAGTCTTATAAATTGAAAGTACAGCAAATCTTCGTCATCAAGCGCAAGGACGAGGAGCAGAGATACCAACCTTTTGCAAAGCTGCACAATAGAAGACTACTCTGGCATGGATCGCGTACTACAAACTTTGCTGGTATTCTGTCTCAAGGGTTGCGCGTCGCACCACCAGAAGCTCCAGCTAATGGTTACATGTTCGGAAAAGGAATTTACTTTGCTGACATGGTCTCAAAATCAGCTAATTACTGTCATACTTCCAATCAAAATCCTGCTGGACTTTTACTACTCTGCGAAGTCGCTCTCGGAACCATGTATGAGAAATGTCAAGCCGAGTATATTGTGCAACTTCCAGAGAACTATCATTCAACTTTCGGTAAAGGTAGAACTGGTCCAGATCCCAGGACTACTTTTACAACTCCTGATGGGGTTATAGTTCGATACGGGCGTGCAGTTCACCAAACAAAACCTTCGGAGATAACTCAATTAAGATACAATGAGTACATTGTATATAACCCAGCTCAAGTAAAAGCTAAATATCTTCTGCACGTTGATTTTGAATACGAGCCCTAACACAATTATTTTAACAATTAATATTTATTCTATTTATTAATAAGTGTTCATTAGCGCTTACTTTTCGCTTAGTATTTTTTTTTATTTATCGATTTGTCCGCTGGCGGATTCGATTCTATCATTTTGCATTTGATATTCTCTAATTTTTCTAAGAAGTTATTTAAATATTTTTGAGAAATTAATTATATTATTGATGTTTTTTTTTTTATTTATTTTTATATTTTGTCAGGTGACTATAAAATAGTTCACGCACTCGATAACTCATACATTATATACCATTTATAAACATTACAAATTATTAAAACTTAAGTAAGCTAACATTATTTTTTATTAATATTTAACAATTTGTATTTGAAATCAACCAAATACTTACTGATAATAAATACAATTTAATTAAAATTTCTTTGTATTTAAAAAAAAAACAAATCTGTAAGCATATTCTCAATGTCTACAGTTGTTTCAGAATTAAGAATAAAAGATTTAATTTCTCTCTTAATTATTAAGGTTGCATTTTTTTAAATTTAATTCAATTATTTAATAGAATAATGTAAGATTTTTTTGTTTTAAAAATTATAAAAGGTGCAATACTCAATTACTCAAATACACATTTTGAATTTCACGCTCCTGGTCTGACTGCGAAAGTGACAGCACTACATGTAGTACATTGAATGTATAGTAGTTGATACCGTCACGTCTGTAAGATAAAGATAGTTAGTGATAGCATATCCTGTGAGAAAGAAGAGAACATAAAAAAATAGGGATTTATGTTTAGGGGAGAGTGGGGTCAATTGAACCACGGGGCAATTGAACCAGTAAGCTTAAAAAATCGAAAAAAATGTAAAAATGACTCGTCCTCTTGGAATTATATTTTAATACACTAAACCTTAGTCTGATCAAAATTTCGAACCAATATGATGATTTAATTTTAAGAAATTCAAGTTTTTATGTTTTTAGGCATCCGAACTTTGTTTTTCAGCTCTTGAAAAATTATTTAATAATTTTTTAATTTTCAAATGTAATCTTAAAATTTTTTTTGTCATACTTTCTTACTTCACAAAAAATAATATTTTTAAGTTTGTAATATTACAATTTCATTTTTTTGTGAGTAAGGTAAAAGACCAAGTACCCGATTAGGAAACTACACGGAAAAAACAATATATTATTAGTTACTCTCGGGGATAGTATTTTCTGTAAAAAAAAAACGAGTGAGCCTCACAGACATAAGGTCACAATAGAAATGAAACATTTTTAATAATTAAGCCGGTCTAAATAAATAATTAGATTAATATAAATATATATATATATATATATATATATATATATATATATATATATATATATATATATATATATATATATATATATATATATATATATATATATAGCATTGGCTATTAGATTTTGTCGGATAGTATAGCATAGAGAAAAAAGAAATCTCTGAAAATAAAAATATGTAAAAATAACTAGTTATTAAACTTAATACTAAATGTATAAATTTAAAAAACAATAAATTGTAAGAAAATTCAATATTTCAAAATATATTTATGTTAATTTAATGTAAAATTATAAACATAAATTGTAAAATGAGTGGATAAAAAAGGCACAATAAAAAAATCACTAGATTTGTAAACTACTGAAAAAAAATATGGTCACTTTCTAAAAATTTGCAAATAATTTTTGTGTGTATTTACAAATATTTGTAATTAAAAAGAACTAAATTAAAAAGTGATTACTATAAATAAAGATATTCCTTCATATAAATTACTGTATACAATTTAATTTCAATAAACAAAAATATAAATAATTTTAAAAAACTGTAATTATAAAAGTATAAAATCATTTAAATATATTTAAAATATTTTCTTTAAATAAATAAATGAAAGTATATAATTTTAAATCGAACAAAAAAAAATTATTATGCAAGAAAAACTTCTGAAAACGAGCATTTGCATTACAAATCATGTGTATAAAAAAATTATGTAAAATTATCATCTTTATAAATAAAATATCTATAAAAAGTTGACTGCTTTTGAACATCTCTATAAAATATGATAATTATAATTAAATTTGATTTGATATTATGTTTTATAGAGATGTTCAAAAACAGTCAATTTTTTATTGATATTTTATTTATCGAGATGTTCATTATTACTTAATTTTCTTATATACATGTTTAATTATGTGAATGTTGGTTTTTAAAATTTGTTTTTTCGTTGTAATTTTTTTAGTTCTCTTTAAAATTACATACTTTCATTTATTCAATTATTTAATTTAATAAAATATTTTTAATATATTTAAATGATTGTATACTTTCATAATTACAGTTTTTTTGAATTATTTTTGTTTTTATTTATTGCAATTAAATTTAATATAGTAATTCATATGGAGGTATGTCTTTATTTGTAGAAATAACTTTTTATTAACTTTTTAATTTAGTTCTGTTTAATTATAGATAATTTCAAGTACTCACAAAAATTCTTTACAAATTTTTTAATACTGACCATATTTTTTTTAGTAGCTTATTTTACAATACACATTTATAATTTTACATTTAAGTAATATGCATATACATGTATTTTGATTTTTCGAGATTTCTTTTTTCCCGATGTTATACAACCCGACCTTTTTCGCCTCAAAACGTTCAGTTTGAGCCTCCCCGCATGAAAAAATCTGATATCCTAAAATTATACTGAATAATATAACACATTATATAAGAATATAATATAATTATTTATAGAAGAAATCATATATATTAAAATGACTATTTTTTTGCCGTTAATTAAATAATTATATATTTTCTAAATATACAAATATGATACCCTTGTTAAGGATTCCGATTAAGTCCGATTGAAATCCGATTGAGATCCGATTGAGTTTAATCGGAATGAATCGGTTTCAATCGGAAAATAATATTTTAATTTCGGTATTATTTTCCGATTGAAACCGATTCATTCCGATTAAAAATTTTAAGTGATTGCTTTAAAAATTAAAGGAATATTGATTTCTATGAAAATGAAACAATTTTAAAATTAAATTCAAGGCTCTAAATAGAAACCAATTTGGAATTACTAATTTGTTTTAATTTTATTAGGGCACTCTATCAAGAATCGCAGTATTGATTATGCTAATGAATTATAACTAATTATAAGCATTTTATACATGATGCTGTGATAACACCATGACAATTTTTATTAAAATTTTGAATGGTATTAAATATACTTGTGGAACTTCTCATTCTTAATATATCATTATGTACGCATAAGATAATGGTAAACTAGTGTATTAAAACAATAACTTCAACAATAGAAATATGTCAAAACTTCATTATTATTACGTGCAAAGTTAAGATTGAAAAATTTATCATTGTTGAGTAAATTAATTTAGTAAAAATTAAAAATAACACCTTTTTATATGTATATAATGGTGCTTCGTTTGAAATGACTATTTTTTTTTTCCGGTCCCGTCCGGAAATTTTGTTGGAAATACCCCCAAAAAAATTCTCTGAGCGTTTGAGCCCTTAAAATTAACCCTAGACTGGTCAACGTATGAGCGTGACGCCGCACTTGATTCTATTATTTTTATTACAATTACATTTTCCACTAAAAAGGTTTAAAAAAATTTGACTTTGTTCTTCAAACATTTTAGAATATTTTAACAATTTTTTTGAGCATGTTTAAAAACATAAAGTTGCTGTAAAAAAAATTCTAAAAAAAAAAGTGACGGATTTGCGGGACGGTTTTCATCACTTGACCAGAGTCGTTAGTAGATTTTCACTTGCGGCGTTGCCGTCTTTGGTGTATGTCCCCTCTTTCCTACTTCTCATGTTCATGCGCAGACTGTTACCGGCTGTTATTGTGTTTGAAAGGTTATGTGGAGGCAAATATTTACTTTTATTAATAAACATTTTGAAAGACTCAGCGACTAAGAAAATAATTTTTTAATTGGTTTCTTGATTTAATTTATAATAAATTTATTAAATCATTCTTTTCTGTCCACTATTAAAATATTTATATTTACTGCCGAAGACATTAACCTATGTTTACGTGATATTGTTATTTATAAAAAAAGTAGTTGAGTTTTTTTTAAGTTAAATAAAATTAAATACTAGCTAAATTTAATTTAAAAATAAGCTTGTTAACTTTGTTTAAATAACTAATTGTTTTAAACAGAGTTTAAAATTAATAAAAATAAAGTTGAAAATTTTTTTTCATGTTCGAATTTTTTACAATATTCCCGCCGGAAATAATACACCAATAGTTAACAGCCAGAGCGATCAGGCAACATCGCACTCTCAAAAGCATTGCGGCGATTCCCTCATCACTTGACCAAAGTCGTTAGGTCGCGTTTGTTGACCAGTCTAGGGTTAATATTGAGTACTCGACCATTGCGTGTGAAGATTTCCCATTTAAAATACACGTAAGCTTAGGTTTTTAGTTTTTAAACTTTTATAACTCCGCGGCATTTTATGATAGCATCTCGCCCAAAGTCGGAATTTTCTCAGAATTGAATGTACTAGAAAGTGCCCGTTGTTGCAAAGTCGTAACTCATTCAAGTTTGTAGTACGGACCGCTCAAACGAATTTTTTCATAGATTTCTTGTTTTTTCTCTCAACAACAAGACCTACAGAAAAAATGTGAATGACAATTTTATAAGAAATTTATTTTCCTACAAAAACGGTCTTGAGCACCAAATCACTCAGATTGATATTTTCTGAGATATTGATTATTGAAGTTTACGTATCATTGGATTCCCATAAAATATCAAATCAATTCTTCAAAAATATTGATTTTTTATTTGACTCATATCTCAGAAAATATCAATCTTAGTAATTCGGTGTTAAGGACCTTTTTGTAGGAAATTAAATTTCCTATAATATTGTCGTTCGCATTTTTTCTGTAGGTCTTGTTGTTTATGAGATAATGAGAGAAAAAACAAGAATTCTATGAAAAAATTCGGTTTAGCAGTCCGTACTACCCCACCCGTATGAGTTACAACTTCGCGACAACGGGCACTTTTGTAGTACGTTTAATTCTGAGAAAATCCCGACTTTGAGCGAGATGATATCATAAAATGCCGCAGAGTAATAGAAGTTTAAAAAATAAAAATCCAAGTTTACGTGTATTTTGAATAGGAAATCTTCACACTTTGTGGTCAAGTACTTAATATTAATTTTAAGGGCTCAAACTCTCAGAGAATTTTTTTACGAGTATTTCCAACAAAATTTCCGGATGGGAGCAAAAAAAAAAAAAATTGGTCTATCGGTTGACCCTGCGGGCCAGCCCCAAAACTTCCCGCTCTTTTCGAGCTCATGGAGCTCGAAAACATCGTTGAAAATACATTTTCGAGCTCTTCGAGCTCGAAAATACTTTGGTGTACCTTTAGTTTCGAAAAAAACCGTTTTTAGCATTTCTTTCTTCCGCGATAACTCTTGAACGAATTATCCGATTTTGATGTTTGAGGTGGCAATCGACGCGTTTCATTAAGTTCTAGAGCTGATTAAATGTTGATATAGATCGTATAAGTCGTTTCTGAGAAATCAATAAAAAACTAAAAAAAAAAATTTTTTTTTTTCGTAATTGGCCAATATCTTCGAGTTTACCGGATCAAATTATCTAAAATTTTCAGGAAAGTTGATGGCCAACAAGCTCTTTCGATTGCCGCCTCAATCATCCGAATCGATTCATTAGTTGAAAAGTTACAAAGAGTTTACACACACACACACACACACACACACACACACACACACACACACACACACACACACACACACACACACACACACACACACACACACACACACGAACACACGGACATCATTCTGAAAATAGTCGGAATAGCTTCCTAGGACCTCAAAACGTCGACATCTGATGAAAACTCGATTTTCGAAAATCGGGGTGAAACCAATAACTTCCCGAATTTTTGAAAATTTACAATTTTCTTAGCGGGAAGTTAAAAAATAGTCGTTTCAAACGAAGCACCCTAATGTATGTATATATATATATATATTAGACTGTTTCAAATTAGGAGACTATTTTTATTTTTTTAATGAACATTGAAAAATCGAAAGGGTATTTTAAAATATGGTGACAGTTAAAATTTGAGCTCTTAATATTGATATTTAGAGGTGGCTATTGATAATTTTCGGTTTTTCATTTAGTAACATGGTAAAAAATACATAACTTCCGAAAAAATCAAGGTACAAAAAACTTCTCCCCAAACATTTGGTAACAAATTTACTGATCTACAAAAAAGGTCTGCTGTGAATTTTACATAAATTCAACCATTCACAAGATATCCGACGTCAAAGTTTGATAAAATTCGAAGAATTTGTTTTTGCTCGTTCTGTATTTTATACCATATCAACTAATGAGAATTCAGAAATTCTCAATATAGTTTTTTGTAGGAAATTGAATGCTTTACAGAAAAAGTCTCTTATCATTTTTTGATAAATTCATCTGTTCAAAAGTTATTGGAGCTTGAACTCAAGTTAAAGTAAATTTCGATATTTTTTCACATTTCCGGTGAAACTATCGGACTAATCATAAAATGTCATAGAATCTTTTTTGTAGACAATTTTAATTCCAACAAATTATTATCGATAAATTTCTTTCAAATTCTGCATTGTTTTCTACTTTGACGTCGGATATCTTGTGAACAGTTGAATTTATGCTAAATTCACAAAAGACCTTTTTTCAAATCAGTAAAATTGCTACAAAATGTTTAGAGAGAGATTTTTTGTATCTTGATTTTTTCGGAAGTTATGTATTCTTTTCCATGTTACTAAATGAAAAGTCCAAAATTATCAACAGTCACCTCTAAATCTCAATATTAAGAGCTCGAATTTTAAGTGTCTTCATATTTTAAGATACCTTTTCGATTTTTCAATGTTCATCAAAAAACAAAAAAATAGTCCCCTAATTTAAAACAGTCTAATATATATATATTAGACTGGGCCAAAAAAATCGACTATTTTTTTTTGCTTTTGATACTATGAAAATATTATTCCTGATGACCAAAAAAAATTATTGTGCAAGTTTGAGCCCTTAATATTTATATTGAGAGGTGTATCGTTACGACTTTTCGTTTTTTGAAAGAATTTTCATTTTTTACCCAAAACTCGTAAATCATCTGTCTGAAAAATTTGCGCAATGTATAATCTTAAAGGAAATTGAATTCCCTACAAAAAATCTCTCGTAGTAAATTGACGTAAAATGAGCCGTTTCCTTGCAACCGTGTGTTAAATATCAATTTGTTTTTTAAATTCTTTGCGTTGATTTTGAATTTTTGTAACTACTAGAAATATTAAAGTTTTTTCTAGTCAAGATACATATTTTTGAAGGAAATTTAATACTCTACAAAAAAGGTTTCTTAACATTTTTCGCTAAATTCACTCCTTCAAAAGTTATTTAGGTGATTATAGTCGTTTTGACTCAATTTCAACCTTGAATATTGTTTATATATATAATATAAAGACAATATTAATAAATTATCCTATCCTAATATTAACTATACATAAATGGGTCATTTGCGACAGCAATATTTTTTTATTACCAGCATTTTTCCTATCGATAAATCTTTTATTACTATTATTTTAAATAAACGTATCTCTAGTGTCCGAAATCAGCCAAACATGTAATTTGATTTCTAATTAACAAAAAGAGAAAAAAAATTTGTTCGAAAATGTTATACGACGTGGTATCTGCGAGGCCGTTTTATAAAGTCTAGTCCTTAATTTGTTTCCTGTGCAAGATTAAGACATAAAAAACAAGATTTTGTTTTAATTTTTAAAATTACGTAGTTTTTGAAAAAGTTATGAGTTTTCTTTAAAATTTCAAGAGTTTGAATTAATTAGTAATTAAAATTAATTTCCATAACCAATATAGGATTCTGATTTTAAAAATATATATGTCAGTTGCATTTATGATAAATTTAATAGTTCAATAGATGCAAATTTTTATGAAATTAATCAAGCAGGGCAAAAATTTGGGTCGACTCAAATTACTGCTTTATTTCAATTAGATTTAATTCAAAATTTCCAATACATTTCAATAGGTTTCAGTCAAAAATTTCCGATTCATCTCAATCGGAATTAATCGGAAATTTCCGATTCATTTCAATCGGATTTAATCGGAAATTTCCGATTCAATCCAATCGTATTTAATCGGAAATTTCCGATTCAATCCGATTGAAATGAATCGGATTTCTTAACCAGGGTATATAATATCATATGTTGGTATATATTCAAGCTATATGAACTCCATACATTGAAAATTATATCATAAACACATGTGATTTTATAATGTTAATATATAAGCTAATATATATTATCGACTTATTAAATTTCAAATCTAAAAGGTTTATTCTAAGCCACTATCAAGTTGTAAACCTAAAAAAGCTTCATTCAGTTTTTTTGAATCAGAGTTGTAGATCGACATCCCCTGATTGAAACGCACGCTTACATGTAAACATCTATATGGTCAGATCTACTTAATGTGTACTGCGATATCCGTTCTTTCTTTATTAATCTGTACCTTTATTTTCTTTCCTAAGTTAAACCCCGGGTAAAAAAAATTATATATAATTCAATATAATCATATATAATTCTATATAATTATATATGATTTATATAGAATTATATATGATTCATATAGAATTATATATAATTATACAGAATTATATATAATTATATATAACGATGAGAAAAAATCTCAACTGATTATATATAATTATATACACTTATATATAATTTTACAAGATTATATACAATTATATAGAACGCTAAGAAAAATCTCAGATGATTATATATAATTATATATAGTTACATACAATTATATATAATTGCATACAATTATATATAATTGCATATAATTATATATGATCATCTGTCATTTTTTTAGCGTTATATATAATTATATATAAAAATATATAATTCTATATGAATCATATATAATTCTATACAAAAATAGAAAATAGAGAAAAATAACTTGGGAGTGAAGATATATATGTAAATATGATTGTTTAAAAAAAAAAAAAATATTTTTTTTTTTAATTTTCTAGCTCACAAACCAATCAACGGATTTTTATGCACTATAAATGATTTCGTAGGAAATTGAACGCTCTACAGAAAAAGTCTCTTATCATTTTTTGATAAATACCACTGTTCAAAAGTTATTTAAGCTTCAAGTCAAATTTATAGCAAATTTTGAGATTTTTTCACTTTTCCGGTGGATATAACGGTCTTATCAAAAAATATCGTAGGATTCGTTTTGTAGATAATTTTATTCCTTACAAATTATTACGAACAAAGTTTTTCGAAATTCACCGGAAAAGTAAAAAAATCTCTAAATTTCCTATAAATTTGACTTGAAGCCTAAATAACTTTTGAACAGTGGGATTTATCAAAAAATTATGTGTGACTTTTTTTGTAGAGCGTTCAATTTCCTACGAAAACATTTATTGTGCATAAAAATCCGTTGATTGCTTTGTGAGCTAAAAAATTTAAAAAAAAATTTTTTTTTTTCCGGGTTATTTAAACGGAAAATAGAAAAATTGATTGAGACAAACCTTAATACCATTAGGACATCTTTTTGCATAGTTGTGATGATAACGACCATTCTAGTTTCATATCATCAAATGATTCTATAAAAACAAAACGGAATGATTCAGCTGAATCAAATAGTGAAGTATCTAGTGATAATGAAAATTATGGTCTATCAAATATTAGTAATGATGTTATAAAAAGACTGCAACATGATGGAAGCGGTCGTGATAGTTCCTGCATTAGTGACTTTGACGAAAGAGATGACGTTTCTCAAGATGTAAATAGTAATAATAATAGTTTTGACATTAGTAATTTAAACAAAAGTGATAGTGATTCTGCCAGTGTAAATAGTGTTAAATCTGAGACTGAAAATTCAATTGAGGAAGAAGAAAGAACCTTTCTCGATTGCAATGATGATATTAAACCTGTAGAACGTGTGAAGAAAAAAAACATCGAACTTTACAAAATAAACGGTAAATCATTTGAATTACCAGTGACTTTTTAGGAAAAAAATTGGAATAATGCACGGACACTTAAGTCTGAATGGAGTAATGACTTTCATGAAATATTTAACGAACATTATCCATTCTGCGTTTTGTCATTTAAGTGGCATAAATGTAATTATCGTAGGCCGAAAGCCAAATTTTGTATTGCTGTTGCATCGTGTAAATGCAGTACATGTGCAAAATTTCGATTTGTTTGCGATGACGACATAATAATACCCCACAAGTCACGAAAAGTTGTAGTATTTCTAAATACCCGGGAAAAAATCATCAGACACGATCATGCATGATCATGTGTTAATCTCATGCATGATCTTGCATGAATATTCGCCAGCTATCAGCATGCGTGATCATGATTGGTCAGGCATGATTATACTCTCTCATACATAATCACGCATACTGATAGCTGGCGAATATTCATGCAAGATCATGCTTGAGCAAGCATGATCATGGTTGACCAAGCATGGTCAGGCCTGCTCAAACACAATCCCTACCATTATTTAAAAAAAAAGTTTAAATAACGATAATTCAACTTTAAATTAACTTATTTTGCTAGTATTGTCGTATAGTTAATGTTTACTGACTGAAAAGTAATATTGAAATTTTACCCGTGACGGGTCTCGAACCCACGACCGTTGTGTTATGAAGCACGTCCGCTGTCCACTAGGCTGCCCTGTCTCGTTGAGTTTACAAAGATTTTTAACACCTTTTGAAAACTCAGGGTTATAAAAAATAAAATATTATTGGAATTCGATTTAGATTTGTTCGTTAGATTTTTTTTTAATAATGAATGAAAAGAATTCTGGTTATAAATTACAAGCAAATCTAACACTTAAATTAATCTTCATTATTAATTGAAAAAAGAAAAAATGTAATTGTATTGATTATTATTATCAATTTCGCAAAACTTTATTGATTCAATTCTTCAATTAATTAAAAAAAAATGTAATTAAATCTATTTTTATTATTTTTTGGAAAAAAAATTAATTTTAATTATTAACTAAATCAATAATTACAAATTGAATTTATTTTTATCATCGATAAAAAAAAAAAAAACATAATAATTCTAACTACTATCGCCAAAATTAAAATAAGTGTTTTATTATTTAAAGTTTTTCATCAAAAGTATGTGATTATCCCTCATTAAAAACTTTGATTAAGTCCGATTGAAGCTCGATCGGATTTTGATTGTATTTTTTTGCATGATCAGACATGACTTTGCATGAATCATGCTTGATCGTGTATAATTCATGCGTGATCCATACTTGATTATGCTTGGTCTTGCCTTAATCATGCTTGATCATGCATCATGCTGATTTTATCCTGAAGGGGGTAAGTCGTTGATCATTAATTAGACGATAATGAGTTACATCTATTTGAATCACTCAGTATAGACTCAAAAAGGTTACGAATTTATAGCAGAGCAGAAATTCAACGAAAACTATTTACTTCTGATATTTATTAAACTATAAAAATAAATAGATTTACAGTAAAATTTATTTTAATTAACAATACTGAAAATTATGGATCAATAAACTTTTTTGTAGAAATGAATAAAATTGTGTGTTTTGTTGTAGAGAAATTTTTTATTGAAAAAAAGAAATTCTTTTTTAATTAAAAACACCAAGTTAAGATAGATCATATAATACCTATAATTGAAAGTAAAAAATTAACTTTTTTTTATTATAAATCAAGTGAAGATGATAAGTCACGTATTGCGTATAAGGAACTTTGTATGTGATAATTTGAAATTATTAAAAAATAACTTTTAGGTGTTTAATATTTTATTTGTAGAAAAATTTTATTTTTTTGTAATTAGTAAGTTAATATATTGGAGATAAATAATGAAATAGCATGATTTTACTGTTTTAATGTTCTTGCATGACTATAATTTCGTATGAGTATAAATCCGTATAAATATACCCAACCATTCAAGCTCATAAGAACTCTTGTAAGTACCTGCATGATCGATTTAGTGACGTAAAAAATGGTTGAGCATGACCAGTCTTGACCAAGCATGAATTGTGTACGACCATACAAAATCATACGTAATCATGCAAGCTCATATATGATCGTTTAAAGCACGCAAAAAATAATTGTGCATGATCAAGCTTGATCAAGTCTTATTCTACATGCTCATACAATGCTATACTCGGTCAGGTAGGCTCGAGCTTGATCACTCTGGCCGCTCGAAAATAGACATGGATGGTCATGTATGATCAAGAATGATCATGGATGCCCATTCAGAGCCATACGCAGTCGTGCATGATGGCCTTGACTGGGTTAAGTATTATTATACATGATCAGGCTTGACCAAGCATGAATCGTGCATAATCAGGCTTGATCAAACGAAAATCATAAATGGTCATGCAAGAACAAGCTTTATTATGCAGGCCCGTGCACAATCTTTGAATTTCTATTGTACATGGTCGTGCACTGTCAAGAATGACTGTGCATGAATCATGCAAGTTCATGCATGATGGTATATGACTATTCATGATTGAAATATATGGTTGAGTAGGACTTTGCACAACCTTGCATGATTCATGCAAGCCCGTGCCTGATTCATGCACGATCATACATGATTCATGTATGATCATGTCTGGTTCATGCTTGATTAAGCATGGTCTTACATGCTGATTTTTTCCCGGGTAAAGAAATATACCACACAGTAAAAAACGAATCGTCAAAGTGTAAAAAAAAGCGTATGTTAAAATTCTAAGTATTGAATTTTCAACACTTTTGTGTGTCAATTTAACATACAATATTTATCTTGTTTCAACTGTCGCAATCGATTGATTTTTTAACACACAAAAATGTTATTTTGTACGATAGTAACACTTTTTATGTGTTACTGTGAAATCAACACACAAAATATGTTAAAAATAATCTCGACCATCACAAAAGAATTCTCAGAAAATTTCAAGTAAAAATGACGTATTAAAAATATCGCCTGTTTAATTTGCAATCGTTTTCAAAATACATAACCTGAACTTTTAAATTAATGTTGATGAAATATAATTATTTTTTTGATATTAAAATAATTATTTTATTTTTGCTATTGTGAGAGAATTTATAGTAATTTTTTTATACATATTTGAATATTGAAGATAAATAATAGATGATATTATATATATTGAACAATACGTGATATTATTATTACTATTTTTTTTTATTTTTAGTTTTATTTATATTATTATTACTAATATTATCGTTATTTTCAATATTTGATTGCTGAAGAATCAATTACTACAGATAATTCATTGATTTTAACTTTACATTAAATAATGTGAAAAACATTTTTAAGAAGTGTCCAAGTAACACAAAAGCGTATGTCAAATTCAACACTCTTCAAGTGTTACAAATATCATATAAGTGTGTTAAAATTGAAGGTTACGTTTTCGAAGATTTTGACACTCATAACGTGTTACTTTTAATATACATGAGTGTAACTGTTTCCAAACAAACGACGTACGCTGAAATAACATATAAATAAGTGTCAATCGATCGTTTTACACACAGCAAGTGTCAATTTTGAGGAGTCCTTTTTTACTGTGCACGATCCAATAGAAGTTGAAAGCCACAGGAGACACATTACTGGCGAAAAAAGACAGAGGCTTGGTAAAGAACTTGAAAAAAGTTCTACATTAAAAAAAAAAATTAAAAATTCTGAACAATACCAATGTCAGTATTTTAAAGCGTGGCAATCTAAACAAAGCTCCAAGTCTCCAAATTTTGCAAAAAATTAAAAGTGAAACTAAGAAGAAAGAAGATTTATCCGAGAGGTATATGAATTCACCGAGTTACTACTTAAAAAATATGAAGCAAACTTTCAGGGCAAACGATTCAACAACTATATAAATATTTATTTTCGGATGCCATACATTGTGCATTTATATTTACTTTGATTCAACAGGGTCAATTATTGCTCCACCCTCGGATATAATCGCTACTGTATATTACTACACTTTGATTTTACCAGGAACGCAAGAACCAATCCAACCATTTCCTGTAGCAGAATTAATTAGCACTGTGCAATCCGTTCCGTTCGTCAGTTTTTTCTTATTACAGCTACATTATTCACTGCGATTATTGTCATCTAGAAAACCCATAATTGATAAAATAGAGGTAGATTTTAGCTCAACACTTTTACAGTCAGTGTGTCATGCTTTTAACGCTATGTCGATAATCGATTATGTCAATTGTATATATTACAACGTTCCACGAGTGGAAAAATTTACTGTAATTCATTTGTGCTCATCACACATGATCAAAACAGCATCGAGATACATAAAAAAAAAATTTTCAGTACCCAAAAAGATACACAAAATTGCACTACTGATGATTGCTGCTTTGATGCATTGCGATGTTATTGAAAAAACTTGGAGGGTTTTCAGTAAATTTGTGACTGTTTTAGCTATACCACATAGCATGGAAAAACTGAATGTATTAATAGATGATATTGAAAGTAATCATACGTTCCACGAAGATAAATTTCAAATTGATGAGGAGGACGAAACAATTCACTATGAGGGCTTTGAAGATTCTCCGCAAAAAATTAACTTATTGTATTATAAGCACGCCTTTAAAATATATAACAGTATTTTGGAAAAACATAAAGCAAATTATAGTACGGGAATAAAAGCTTTCTTTCCAGAAATCGTACTATACATATTAAATCTATGGTTCCCTTACTATCCAGTGTGGTCGGCGATTGTGATTAAAAAGTTTGGGATTTTACGAGACAGTACAAGCTCTGTTGAAAATTGGCATAAAATAATTAAAAACAATTTGAATGACTGCGAAACTAAAATGCCAGCACCAAGATTCATCCAGCGGCAGGGTGAGTTGTTAGAAGGGCAGATTGTGGAGAGAACAGTTTCACTCAAGACTGAGAGACAGAAAACCGGAATTAAAAGAAAAAAACCTGCCCCAATAAAAGAAACAAAATTCAGATACAAAAACACATCGAATTTCCAGAATCGTAAAGGATTGAGAGCTCACGAATTTTGGGATTCAAAAAAAAAATAAAAAAAGCACAAAAGCAAAAACAAATTTATATTTTAAACAAGATAAAATAATTAATAACAATCAAGATGTTTACGAGCATATAACAGCGGAAGAAAATGGTGAAAGTGATATTTGTATGGGACAAATTAATAATGCCAGAGATGTTGACACTAATAATAATAAAAATAATGAGCCTACGGAAGTAAACAGTGAGTTAGGATTAATAGATATAAAAAATATCCGTATCTTCAAAAAAATAACGACCGTAAAAGCTGCACACATTAAGCTTAGCAAAACAGTGAAAGGGTTCCCTATTGAAAAGAACAGCTTTAAAGCCCTTAAAAACAACAATTTAATTGATGACAACATATTAAATGTTTTTCTAGCAATACAAGTTGATGAAGCTGCTTCAAAGGAAAAAAATATCATATTTTTAGAGACACTGTTACCAGCCAGTTTACTTGAATCCAAAATAAGTCAAGGTTTTTTAAACTGGATAGTAAAAAATAACTTGCTCGAAAACGATTACTGGCTACTACCCCTCAACGTGAGAAATCATTCTCATTGGACTTTAATGGTTGTCGATTTCAAGAATAAAATGATGGTGTATCTTGATTCGATGAGAATTACATCGACAAAAAAGGGCAAAAGAGAAGCAGAAGCTGAAGAAGATGTTGCCGATGAAGTCAAGGTTATCTGTAAGACGATTATACCCTTAATTCAAGCAATAACTGATTTAGATAATTCCGATTTTGAACTCAACCAGTGGAAATATTATGCTCCGGGAGATATCCCACAACAGGATGACGGAGTAAATTGTGGCGCGTATGTATGCGTTTGGGCGTACATCATATGCCACAGCGTAAATGTACATTTCCGAAACATTGACATAAAAAATTATGCAAGGCAGAATATTTTGGAAATATTAATAAATTCTGATGAAGTCATGGATCATCAAACAAAACAAAGAAATGATATGAGAAAAGATATTTTAGAGAATTTATTCACCGATTATAAAAGTAAAGATTTTCAAATTGATGTAAAACTGCATAAGCCTGATGGATAATGATCTTAAATTATTACAATTGAGTATAAATTAAATTATAATAATTTGAAATCATTTTTGATCGGGCAATCTTATGGCAGTGTCAGTCTTCAATTTAATGTTCTTGGATTGACAGCATCATAGATTGTGTTCTAGAGAAAGACCTTGAGGGTACTACTTATCTTTTTGATAATTAGTCTGGAAAACTTTGCGATAGAGCTCAGTGCTTTCTTTTCCCGATCTCTTTTCTTTCTCATAGGCCGGTCACTGTCCAAAATGTTCAATTCAAGTTCAAAACGTTGAATTTACGTTGAAAACGTTAAAAACGTTGAATTTACGTTAAATATTTCGACTCGGGATTGTGCGAATTTGTTAAAAGAATAAATTAAAAAATAGAGAGCATAGAATTCTAAAAATTCTTAATTAGAAACTGAAAAAAAAATTAGAAACGATTCGCAATCGCTTAAAGAGTTGCCAAATTTCGAATTAACACAAAAGTGATATAAAAAAGTTTAACGATTTCAGAAAGTTTGTAGATTATTATTACAAAAAAAGGAAAAAAACTAAAAATATACGCGTGTAGAATTGAATAAGCTATAGATGCTAGTTTTTCAAATATTATCTTGTTAAAAATATATCGTTTATGAAAAAATTTAAAAATTATTAGAGGCTGACTAACTTCAGTATCATCTTTAAGTCGATATTCTAATTATATAAATTTGTGAGAAATGTGCAATACATAATCAGTAAAATCAATTAGACAGTATATAGAAACGATTTAGTACAAAAGTAAAAAGCAACATAATAACTGTAAAAATCATTATCCAGTAACTCAATTGTGATAGAAGTGTGATATAAGAATACATAAAATAAGTAAATTAAAAGTAGTATTAGCATTAAAGGAAATTGTAAAATAACAAACGAATAAAAATTATATTATTTTATAACATTAATTAAGGATGGACTTATTATTGTTTCATATTAACTAAACTTTCCCAAAGAACATTATTTTAAGATAAGTAGACTTAAACATTGCTCTTCAAATCGATGTAGTTATCTGAAAGATATAAATTAGGGTTAAGAAGCCCAAATACGTGATTAGTTATTCGTTTTTGCGCACTTTCAGGTCAATAATACTTGAACAAAAAAAAAAAAAAGACTACTAATCATCGAAAAAAAGGATATCTGTTCAAAAACATAAATGACGAAAATGAAGAAATAAACACATGATTCACAACAATTAGAACAATTTTAATACAAAACAACATTTGCAATAAACTGACATCGCTATAAAAATGCACGTATAAGATGTTTTTTTCACTTTTTTTCATTCAGCGTAATTAAAGGAGAGTGAACATTAGCAGAGGAAAATCCGATTGATTAACTAAACTATTTAATATATAACCTATCCATCCAAAAACCCAAAATGGAAGTCTGAGTATTTTTTCTGACAAGTCTTTTGAAAAATTAAAATTCGCGAGTTGTTTCGTACCTCCTTTAGACGTTCACACCTTATGAAATATTTTTTTTCTTACTCTGTGAGGCCCGTAGAGAGTATTCTATTCATTCAAATTCTCAAAATTGAAGTCTTAGTATTATTTTTGACAAGTCTTTCGAACAATTAAAATTCGCAAGTTCATTCGTACCTCCTTTAGACGTTCACACCTTATGAAATATTTTTTTTCTCAGGCTGTGAGGTCCGTAGAGAGTATTCTATTCATTCTAATTCCCGACATTAAAGTCTAAGTATTTTTTCTGCCGTCTTTCAAAAATTTAAAATTCGCAGGTTGATTCGTACCTCCTTTAGACGTTCACACCTTATGAAATATTTTTTTTCTCAGCCTGGGAGGCCCGTAGACAGTATTCTATCCATTCAAATTCTCAAAATGAAAGTCTAAGTATTTTTTCTGACAAGTTTTTCGAAAAATTAAAATTCGCGAGTTGATTCGTACCTCCTTTAGACGTTCACACCTTATGAAATATTTTTTTTCTCAGGCTGTGAGGTCCGTAGAGAGTATTCTATTCATTCTAATTCCCGACATTAAAGTCTAAGTATTTTTTCTGCCGTCTTTCAAAAATTTAAAATTCGCAGGTTGATTCGTACCTCCTTTAGACGTTCACACCTTATGAAATATTTTTTTTCTCAGCCTGGGAGGCCCGTAGACAGTATTCTATCCATTCAAATTCTCAAAATGAAAGTCTAAGTATTTTTTCTGACAAGTTTTTCGAAAAATTAAAATTCGCGAGTTGATTCGTACCTCCTTTAGACGTTCACACCTTACGAAATAATTTTTTTTTTACTCTGTGAGGTCCGTAGAGAGTATTCTATTCATTCAAATTCTCAAAATTGAAGTCTAAGTATTTTTTCTGACAAGTCTTTCGAAAAATTAAAATTCGCAAGTTGATTCGTACCTCCTTTAGACGTTCACATCTTATGAAATATTTTTTTTCTCAGCCTGTGAGGTCTGTAGAGAGTATTCTATCCATTCAAATTCCCGATTCTAAAGTCTAAGTATTTTTTGTCGTCTTTACAAATATTTAATTTTGTGAGTTGACGTGGAAAGAGTATCCTCACTTTTAAGTTCTCGAAATCAATATCGAAGTAATTTTACGTTATATTCTTTAAAAGTATCAACTATGTACCTGAATTACTTCAAATCAATAAAAATTAACTCCTATCAATATAAAAAATATTATTAATTTCAGTTTTAATTAGTTTTATTTAATGTTTATATTTTCTCGAAAAATTTTAATTTTGTTTATAAGTTTACTAAACTTTCTTCTGCTGATCATAATTTTTCTAAACTACGCGCCAGCATAGCTATAGATGCATGGAGAGTAGAGTAGTCTCCAATGGTAGAGGTGTCTATGGGTACTCAACGTGCTGTAAGGCCCGGGCCTTCTATTTTACGTTTCGTCCCTGCCTATCAGTCCACTGCTGTTTCACGTGGCTGCCAGCTTCAGCTTCATAGATCCAGATATTTCTTTTCGTCGACCAGCAGCAGTTATCAGCCGTCAGCAGCTATCCTCACCCCGATACGAGGCAATACGCAGTTACGAACTTGACAGTGTGAACTCACACAGTGCAATTTACAGTCGAAGGCCTCAAAGCTACATCTTCTGCTCAGCTAGCAGTTCCCATACTGTTGGTCTTGTTTTCATGTTCTGCGCTCTTACTATACTAATGAGAGATCAGGAAGATCTTTCACGTATATTCCCTCTCTCAGAAATACTCTATCTCAGACCCATGACTCCCATCACAATCATGGATGCCTGAGAGTTATCAAACTGTCTCAGGATCACGGCTCCCATCGCAGCCGCGGATCCCTGAGCACTATTCACTCACTCTCAGGATCACGACTCCCATCGCAGTCGTGGATCCCTAAGAACATTCGCTCCTTCTCAGGATCACGATTCCCATCGCAGTCGTGGATCCCTAAGAACATTCGCTCCTTCTCAGGATCACGACTCCCATCGCAGTCGTGGATCCCTGAGTACTATCATTCATTCTCAGGATCACGACTCCCATCGTAGTCGTGGATCCCTCAGTACTATCACTCACTCTCAGGATCCCGAGTCCCTTCGCAGTCGTGAATCCCTGAGGACTATCACTCGATCTCAGGGTCACGATTCCCATCGCAGTCGTAGATCCCTGAGATCTGCTCATTTACTCTCAGATCAATGACTCCTATCGCAGTCTCTCCTTAGGCCCAATGTTTGACAATCTTACTGGGACCTAACGTGATTTGCAGATTTTCGAGAGTACGAGAATTCGAGAGAACGAGAATTCGAGAGTACGAGAACTCGAGAGTACGAGCATACGAGTACCAGCACACGAGCACCAACATACGAGTACGAGCGTACGAGAGTACCAGTGAACGAGAACTGTCTTCAGTCGATAACCGGCTCCAGCTCCTAGTTTTATCCTCTGCGATTCTATCTCCACCAGCACCAGATACATTAAATACAGCTGTACTGATTTTTATAAAATAAATCGATTACAGACAAACTAAACACCCCTATATATAATGTATAATAAATATATTGGGGTCAATCGTTTTCTAGATTTTTGAAAAGTTACTGTAAATACATTTTTGAGCTCGAAGATAGTCTTGAATGCGTTTGTTTTGTTTTCATTTTTTTTTTTAACTCTTCAAGCTCAAAACTTATGTATTCCCAGACAGCATTCAAGTCGGAATGACTGCTTTACGACGTCTTTTTGAAGGCTTCCTCAAGAAGTCTTACGATGACTTCTTCAAGATGTCATTTTTAAGAACTCTTAATTAAGAGTTCTTGAAGACTCCATAAATAAGACGTCAGTTTTTTGAGGTCTAAATGTATTCTTTTTTAAACTTCTTTATGAAGTCAAAACTAAGAGCTCCTTGAAGACGTCATGGTAGATTCATAATGAAGTCTTATTTGCGAAGTCAGAAAAAAGGACTCTTTAAGAACTCTTTTTAAGAACGTCTTATTGCGTTCGCTAGGTGGCTCATTCGACATCTTGAGAACTTCTTAAAGACTTCTTTAAGATGTTGATGAGACGTCCAAATCATAAATAGGAACTCATTCAGAACTCATTAAGACGTCATTTTGCTATCTGGGTTACATCGAACTACAAAAATTCAAAAAATCTAGAATAGTTGATAACAGGCAACTTTTAATTATTATGTACGATTATTCTTAAATAACCACATAGATTCGAGTTGAACTAAATGTCAGTAAATCACGATGAAAAGTGAAAGGAGGTTGGAATTAGATCATAACTTCGAAGTATTAAACATCCGAAAAAAATTTAGAGAACAGTAATTTCTTAGTAAAATAATTAGTTAAAAAGTTATCGGAAACACACACACACACACACACACACACACACACACACACACACACACACACACACTTACGCGAAAACAATAACTTCCCAAAATTTGCAACTTTCTTAACGGGAAGTTAAAAAATTTGGATCAAATCAGATGTACTTGGATTGCTATTTGTATCAGTTTATTGATGCTTATCACATTTTTTGTTGATGAAAAATAAAAAATTATTCGGCATTAGTGGGGCTCGAACTTGAATCCTTCTACGTAAACCACTCTGGCAACACAGAACTCAATAGTTAGGATCATCCCTGATTAAACAAAACGATTTGTGACGATTAGAACTTTTTTAATCGTTTTGAATCGTCATAAATTGTCATAAATCGTCAATTGATGATTAAAAACGATTAAATTTTTCGAATGAAGATTAAAGACGATTCATGACGATTTTAAATTTTAATCGTCATTCATTGTTTTCAACCGTAAAATAATAAATCGTCTTTTGATGATTTGGGACGATTAAATCTGAAAATCCATGACGATTATGACGATTAATGATGATTTAATTTTTAATCGTTTTTAATCGTCACAAATCGTTTTGTTTAATCAAGGATATTAAACGTCTATAAATTTATCATAGTCTTAATAATCTTGACAATTTGAATGATATTAATGTCGATAGATGGATAATTTATAAACTGCCACCAAATTTTGTCAAAACGGATTTTTATCTATCGTTAAGAGACGTTTTTTTTTTTTTGTTAACTAAAGTAATAAAAAAATGGATTTCTTCTGTACGTTGTCATTTTATCAAATTTTTTGATCCAAACCAGACTTTGAAACAATCCATTTGTTTATGACTTAAATTAACAACAAAAAAAAAACGTCTCTGGACTATATGATAGAAATTTGTTTCGAAAAAAATGCTGTCGATCGGTTGTATCGACATTTTGTCGATTTTTTTTTTTATCTCAATTTTAATGTAAAAAACTTAAAAAAAAAACTCGATCTAAAATATAGAACTATTTTGGTATTAAGAAGGATTCAGAAAGATTCAAAAATTTCAATCAATTTTAATTATTTTCAATCCTAAACGTGATATGAAATGTGAAAGTATTTTGCTACTGAAAAAAATTCAGAAAGATTCAAAAATGTGAATTCATATTAATTTATTTAAATTCAAGTCACAATTGGAAATATGGAACTATTTTAGTATTGAGGAGGATTCAGAAGATTTGAAAATGTCAATTCATTTCAATTCTTTTCAATCCCATAAGTGAGCTTAAAATTCGAAACTTTTTTGGTATTGAAAAGTAATCAGAAAGATAAAAAATATCAATTTATTTGAATTTTTTTCGATTCCTCAGAAGATTGGAAATTCTTACATTATTTTTGAATTCAATTAATATAATTGAAAAGTATTAATTTCATGTCTAGATGGAAATCTTGTGGTATAGAAAGTACAAAAGTATTCAATTTTCATCTTTTTCAATCCTTTTCAATGAGTATTTTTAATCAGGGACAATAAAGAAAACAAAACGAGTATCTCTAAAACTTTTTTTTAATTTTGTACTTAAACATATTTCATCGTTACATCTTATTATTTATCAGTTGTTAATTTATAAACTTTCATTATTATGATCCATTCAATAATTTCGACCTTGAATGCTCAATGTTTTACCGTTCGATCCATTCAAACCATATTCCGATATGTTATCTCGAGCTAACACATCAATGATACTGAATAACACACGTTGCAACGAATTTCAGTATTGCTGTGTAACACATAAAATCCAAATATCTCAATTCAAGTGTGTATATTTAATTTTGTTTTATTGACAGTGTATGTATATGACTGATTTCTAGTATGTCAGTTAGATCTATTATAATTGAAATTTCTACTCTAATTATTTTATTTAATTTTGTATTAAATATTAATCCTTTAGCAAAAAACACAGAATATATTTACGTAGATAATTTAATTCTCTCAAACTTCAACTTTCGCGATTCAATTTACCATTCCGATAATTTTTTAAATTTTTTGTATCTAACTTAAAATTTTTTGACATTTTTTTTTGTTCTATAACCTTGAGAAATTGTGAGAATGTCAAAAAAAATATTTATTTTGTTATTATTGTTCATTTGAAAGGTTGAAATAATCAAATAATGAGAAATCTACTTCCATTTCGGCTGCCGAATAGCCTTTTTAAATTTCTACTAATCATCGTAATTTTTTTTATGGATTGTGATTTGTTATTTGAGATAGCAAATATATATATTTGATCTTTAATCACTCTCCAAAAAATGAATTAGTGAAATTCTCGCGAATCAGTGGATAGTCACTATTTCTACAGCTATAAGTATACCACTAATTCAACTAGTGGTCCAAGCTTATAGCTGGGTCCAAGTAAATATTCACTAATTTGAAGTGAATTTCACTGATTCATTTTTAGAGAGCAGATGATGTTTTATTTCGAATATTCTTTTCTTTCTAACGTCCATACTCCGCAGGAATCGCCGCCCATTGAAGAAATCACGCGATAGCCATTATCAGCCAAAAAGTTTAGTGCTTTTTCTAGGCGCACTGTAATTAAAATTTTTTAAGTATTCAAATTTAAGTGAAGTATTTACATAATAAATCATATTGTTAAGAAAAATATCTCATTTCCAAAAATAATATTCTACTCACTTAAATAATATCCATCCATAGGATCTGTAATTCAAATTTTTTAAATATTAAAACAAAACTGCATTATCTATATAATAAATTATATTGTTATGAAAAACATTTCATTTCCAAAAATGATATTTAACTCACTGTCAAATTTTCCATCCACGGGATCTGTAATTAAAGTTTTTTTAATATTGAAATACAACTATATTATCTACATTATAAATTATATTACTAAAAAAAATATTTAATTTCCAAAAATATTATTTCACTCACTTACACTAGCCGTCGGTTCCCAACGAGGGCCCACTTCGCGTAAATTGAAATATTCTTCAAATCTTTTCCAAAGAACGTCATCAAATCCCTCAATCGAACAGGTTTGGTGTTCTCTGTGATCAAGGCTCGAAGCTCTAAGCACTAAATAGAGTGCCATACTTGATGAATCGGAATATTTATCTGAAAAATAATTAATCAATGAAAATAGTATACATAATATCACTTGATGGAAAAAAACTTCAAATACATGAAAATTGAAGAAAACTGAAAAGTTTTATTTACTATATATAATAGGGTGATTCAAAAAATGACAACTTTTTTTTTTCTTCTTGGAAACAGGTTTAAAAGTTTCATTTAGATATAAAAAGACGCCTGTGAAAATTAGAGCTCTTGATATTAACATTAAGAGGTTCCGCATTGCACTTTTCTATTTTCATTTTAATGCCAAGTTCATAAAAAAAAATAATCTTCTGATCGATTTTAAGAGCTTGAGATTAAAATGAAAATAACTAGAAAACAATGTGGAATTCGAAAAAACTTTGTAAGTAATAATTTGTAGGAAATAAAAATGTCTACAAAAAAGGTCCTACGATATTTTGTGATAAGTTTGATAGTTTCGCCGGAAAAGTAAAAAGATCTCAAAATTTACTATAAATTTGACTTGAAGCTTAAATAACTTTTGAACAAATTGATTTATCAAAAAATGATAAGAGACCCTGATTAAAAAAAAGTATTTGACAGGATTAAAAAGATTGAAATTTTAGGATTTCCAGTATTTAACAGGATTTGAAAGTATTAAAATTTTAATCCTTTTGAATCCTGCCAAATACTTTTTAATACTTTTTTTTGATCAGGGGACTTTTTTTTGTAGAGCATTCAATTTCCTACAAAAATATGCCTGCTGATTTTTCTATGATGCATCGTTGGCTAGTTATAAAAATCAGAAGATGCAAAAAAAAAATTTTTCCATGTTATTCTTATGGAAAATAGAAAAGTGCAATGCGGAACCTCTTAATGTTAATATTAAGAGCTCTAATTTTCACAAGCGTCTCTTTATATCTAAATGAAACTTTTGAACCTGTTTCCGAGAAGAAAAACAAAATTTGTTATTTTCTGAATCATCCTAATACATAATCTCATATAAAAATTCAAATAATTTTATTTTCAGTTTTTTAAAAATTAAATTACAAAAATAATAGTTTAACTATTTGATACTTTTTTTATGTCTTGATCAAATGTTGTTAGGCGACTTGATAGTTGGTTACGATTCTTGAATGTTGAGAATTGTTGATGTAAATGAGCAAAGGGGCTTGCTTATACTGGGTAATCGACAATCTGTCTGAACATTCTTTTCAATATGACGAAATTTATTTAAATGTGAATAATAAAAATTAAAACAGCAATAACATTCAACAGAAATAATTTAATTATTTAAATTATTTGTAATATTGAATGAAAGAAAATCGAAATTATTTTTATTTAGAGTAATTCTATTTAAATTGTATAAATTATGAATTTGATTATTAACGACTCGAACAAAGAAATTAAAATTTAAAATGATAAGATTATACGTAACCAAGAGCTTGACAATTAATGGGCATAAAGGACCGATTTGCGGCGGTTTTTATAAGTGCCAATATAGGCGGGGCGTAATGTGCGTGACCTAGATTTGATTTTGTTTGCTACCGAAAAATAGGATGGTAAACGAAGCTCTAATATAATAATTAGAACGAAAAGAGGAGATAGTGTTACTAAGCAGAGTCGAATAGCTGAGTTATTTGCAGGGTGTAGTGTAAGAAAACGCGTAGGTGCCGATCTCGGGCAAAAACTTCTAGAACAATGACGAATACACAAAAAAAAGACGTCCGAAGTTCTTATGGGTGGGAGAAAGACAGCCGATTCCCATGTAATTTGGCAGGGATTATTTTAGTCATATGAGTTAGAGAGAGAGAAATGACGGAATACGTCACAAGACAGGCGGTAGTAAGAGGATGAGCCATAGAAGGCACGCTTTGAAGAGAAATTTCTAGATCCAGCTCAATGTTATTTAATGAGCCTTATCTTAGATTATTAATTATGGGTTATTAATTAGGCTTAAGGTATGGGTGTTTATTAGTGGTTTCAATGTTATATCCATTTTTAATTATTATGGGATAATTAAATAATTTGAAATTATTATCGATTCGATTAGATAATACTTTGAGTTTTGTAAACATTTTGATTTTTTTTAACGTTTTGAGATTACTTTTTCGGATTGTAATTTTTTTTTTCAAATTTAGTAAAAACTCTTTAATTTTTTTCTCTGTATATAGACTGATGTTCAACATATACTTTCATACTAATTGAAGTTTAAGAAAATGTTAAAAATTAAAATCAAAGTGTGAAAGTGAAAACAATTTTGATTGATTTTTCATTTATAATAAAGAAAAGTAAAAAAATAATTAATAATCGACATTTTCAATTTTTTAATTTTCCGGCAAGAAAATACTTTCTATTCTACATTTTCATTCTCCAGTGCACCGAATGCACTTGACCCCAAGAACTATCTCAGTGTAAGTATATTTGCTATAGTTTCTTTTTCTACAAACCCAAAATAAGGTTTGTATGAATTTTCTATATATTTTTTATCAATAATAATATAATAGTAAAAGAGTCTAAGTTTTTGGTACTTAGTTATTTTTGAGTAAAGTTTAAACATTTGAAACAATTATAAAAGACTGAAATGGTATGCAATACTGGTATTTTATCTGTCATACGTAAATGAGCCATTGCCAAGATATAAAATTCCAACTTACAATTTTTCCTTTTCCATGTTATTTAAATCGGAAATCAAAAATCACGAAGTGCCATCTCTTAATATTAATATTAAGAGCTCTAACTCTACGAGAATTCTTTTTTCATCATCTTTAACGATATTTTCACGGTAACTAAAAAAAAAATTGGTATGTCAGTTGACCCTGCGGGCCAGCCCCAAAACTTTCCGCTGTTTTCGAGCTCCTTGAACACATACATACACTTGGACATCATCTTAACATTAGTCAGGATAACATCCTAGAACCTCAAAATGTCAAGATCTGATAGAAATACGAGTTTCGAAAATATGACCAGACCTATAACTTCCCGAATTATTAAAAATTTTCAATTTTTTCAGAGGGAAGTTAAAAAAGATTTCTTGCCACAAAAAAATGTTTATTTGCATCAGGAAATTTTATGCACTATGAACTTAATGCGGAAATTCTCTTGGGCGGAAAAAGATTTTTTGGGCAAGAAATAATTGTTTGCGCCAAGTAATTTTTTATAGTTTTACATAAATTTTTCTTTTTGTTCCACAACGCTAAAAATTTCTTAGGGTAAGTAAAAATTTTCTTTCGGCGAGTAAATATTTATTGCGTCAATGAATCCTTTTTTTTCTTTGTACGCTCTTTTGGCTTAGAGAAGCTCACAAATTTTGGAATTAGTATATAAATTCACAAAGTCAAAAACCGTCATATGACAAATATCAACTGTATCATAGAACTAAATTTCATATTGCATCGAAATATTTCCATCTTAAAACAATTTTATAAATTAAAAACATAATATTTTATGCTTAATTATTAATGCCTGAATCACTTATTTATTAAATTATTATGATTCTCATAAAAAGTATTTATATTCCATGTCTTAAAATTTCAAATTGCATACGAAATTTTTAATCTAAAATGAAAATGAATTTTTTAATTTTTAACAAAATTACCTCAACTGAAAATTAACGATGGTAATATTGTTAATTTATTTAATGTTGTTTAATATATTTCCCTTCACACTTTTCCCAGGCTTAGGACTGGCAGTCAGAAGTAATTTCGACTGGCGTGTTTAAAAATATTAAGAACTCAATGTTCTTGCTACATATTAATATTGAATATATTTCGAAAATTAATATATTTTTAATGGCCAAGCTAGCCGGTTGTCATTATGTCTTAAAATTAACATGCGATAAACTGACAAATTTAAATTAATAAATATAAATATAAATTACTCAAAGAACATGCAAAATAAAGGAGCCATTACATAAGAAGCTTTATAAACTACAACTATTAAATATCAACCATGCAAATTTTTATTTTGATTAATTGAGAAGTTTTTGCTTCTTACTCTGGGATGAAATAGCATCGACTACTTGGAACGAGCTTCTTTTTCGTTTTTGTTCACGTTTCACGACTTTATCTTTCCTCACACTATTATTAGAGCCACTGGTAGAATATAATTCCTCCATCCATTGACTCCTATTCTGGTTTGGAAATTTCCGGATCGTGACTTTTTTAGGCTCTCTTCTATCTAAAACACTAAAATTATATTTTTGATTAGCAGGTGGTAAAGGATGATGTTTTACCTCTGTCGATTTCAGTTCTAATGGCATCGTCGGCTGGTCGAATTTCCTATAAATATCAGGAAAATCACGTTCAATTGATTTTCCAGGAGTTGGTGGTGGCTTTGATGTATCGATATCTTCATCATTAATAAGCACTGAAACAAATGAATATGCTGAGTCAACCATTATAAGTAGAATCCTTTAAAAGAAATATCTAAATGATAGCAATAAGTATTTGAGGTTATTAGACAACAGTGCGATGTGCACGCTAACAAGTTTCACGAAGAAATGATAAAAATGGCCGCACGGCTATACTATAGAATGTTACTCACGTAGTATGTCAATGCGCCCTCATGTAGATGAACGATGAATTAAAAATGTATAAAGAATGTTAATGCAAATAAATCAAATTAAATGTTTCTTTATTCACTTTGTAATTTATCATAATTTTACTAATTTTAATACAGGCTTATTTTATTTAAAAATAAACATTTTAAATTTTTCTTACTCGTAATTTTTGAAAAGATGAATAGGTCCAATTTCATTGTATTATTATGACTCAAAGAGATACGTGAGCGCAGGCGCACCGAAGTAGTGATGGATACAGGTGAGCCGTGAGAACCGCTTGAGCCCAGGCAACTGGTACGAGTTGAACAACAAAGTCGCGCAATAAAAAGATCAACAATAAATAGTCATTTGGAAAATAATGATAGTTGGAAACATCAAAATTTCATCGTTTTTCAGTACTCTCCAATTTTTTATAAAGTATCTAATATAATTCAAAATCATGGAAAACAATCTTATGAGATTAAAAAAAAAAAAAATAAATAAAAAAATTTGGTTTTATGTTTGCGTGTGTAAACTCATGACTTTTTGAAGTAATTACCCAATTTAAATAGTTCTTGTGGCAATCGTGAGAGTTTGTCAGCTGTCAACTTTCCCGAAAACTTCAGAGCATTCGATAATGTAGACTCTAAAATATTTGCGAATTATGTAATAAAAATTTCTTTAACCTTTCGCTCAGAAAAGTGACAATTTTGCGAAAATTCGAGGTTATTGTTTTCACCCCAACTTTCTAAAATCGAGTTCTCATCAGATGCGGACGTTTTGAGGTCCTAGAGAGCTATTCTGACTATTTTCAGACTGATGTCTAAGTATCTGTATATGTATACGTGTGCGTACACGCGCGCGTGTGTGTGTTTGTGTGTGTGTGTGGTGTGCACGCCCGAAAACTTTTAAAATAATAAACCGATTTGCATGGTTCTTACGGCAATCGAAAGAGCTTGCAGACAAACTCTCACGATTGCCACAAGAACTATTTAAATTGGGTAATTACTTCAAAAAGTCATGAGTTTACACACGCAAACATAAAACCAAATTTTTTTATTTATTTTTTTTTTTTTTAATCTCATAAGATTGTTTTCCATGATTTTGAATTATATTAGATACTTTATAAAAAATTGGAGAGTACTGAAAAACGATGAAATTTTGATGTTTCCAACTATCATTATTTTCCAAATGACTATTTATTGTTGATCTTTTTATTGCGCGACTTTGTTGTTCAACTCGTACCAGTTGCCTGGGCTCAAGCGGTTCTCACGGCTCACCTGTATCCATCACTACTTCGGTGCGCCTGCGCTCACGTATCTCTTTGAGTCATAATAATACAATGAAATTGGACCTATTCATCTTTTCAAAAATTACGAGTAAGAAAAATTTAAAATGTTTATTTTTAAATAAAATAAGCCTGTATTAAAATTAGTAAAATTATGATAAATTACAAAGTGAATAAAGAAACATTTAATTTGATTTATTTGCATTAACATTCTTTATACATTTTTAATTCATCGTTCATCTACATGAGGGCGCATTGACATACTACGTGAGTAACATTCTATAGTATAGCCGTGCGGCCATTTTTATCATTTCTTCGTGAAACTTGTTAGCGTGCACATCGCACTGTTGTCTAATAACCTCAAATACTTATTGCTATCATTTAGATATTTCTTTTAAAGGATTCTACTTATAATGGTTGACTCAGCATATTCATTTGTTTCAGTGCTTATTAATGATGAAGATATCGATACATCAAAGCCACCACCAACTCCTGGAAAATCAATTGAACGTGATTTTCCTGATATTTATAGGAAATTCGACCAGCCGACGATGCCATTAGAACTGAAATCGACAGAGGTAAAACATCATCCTTTACCACCTGCTAATCAAAAATATAATTTTAGTGTTTTAGATAGAAGAGAGCCTAAAAAAGTCACGATCCGGAAATTTCCAAACCAGAATAGGAGTCAATGGATGGAGGAATTATATTCTACCAGTGGCTCTAATAATAGTGTGAGGAAAGATAAAGTCGTGAAACGTGAACAAAAACGAAAAAGAAGCTCGTTCCAAGTAGTCGATGCTATTTCATCCCAGAGTAAGAAGCAAAAACTTCTCAATTAATCAAAATAAAAATTTGCATGGTTGATATTTAATAGTTGTAGTTTATAAAGCTTCTTATGTAATGGCTCCTTTATTTTGCATGTTCTTTGAGTAATTTATATTTATATTTATTAATTTAAATTTGTCAGTTTATCGCATGTTAATTTTAAGACATAATGACAACCGGCTAGCTTGGCCATTAAAAATATATTAATTTTCGAAATATATTCAATATTAATATGTAGCAAGAACATTGAGTTCTTAATATTTTTAAACACGCCAGTCGAAATTACTTCTGACTGCCAGTCCTAAGCCTGGGAAAAGTGTGAAGGGAAATATATTAAACAACATTAAATAAATTAACAATATTACCATCGTTAATTTTCAGTTGAGGTAATTTTGTTAAAAATTAAAAAATTCATTTTCATTTTAGATTAAAAATTTCGTATGCAATTTGAAATTTTAAGACATGAATACTACATAACTATAATATCTAATCCAATTTAGAGTTAGCTTTTCTTTTCTTCTCAGCAGGTTCTTTTAGAGTAACGCGGATTTCATTTTATTTAACATTTAGTTCTGTCCAGAGTTTTAATACATAAATAAATCTATAGTTAATAGAAATAACTTTTCATTGAGAATTATAATAATTTAATAAACAAATAATTCAATAATAGACGGCTACTGCGGGAAATTAGGCTCGAGAACGAATACACGGTTAACAGGAAAAACTTGTACTCGCACAACGAATGCTGGATCAGAACTCACTTAACTAGTAACTAACTCTGTACTCTTCGTTAAAGACATTTTTATCAAAATATTCAAAGAAGGGAACCCATATGAAAATAACGTATATTGTCAAAATATATGATCAATATCAGAAAATATATGCGGCGAATTTAACTATATTTTCTGATAAATTTTTTTTTATATTAAAAAATATAGTATTCATTATATACGAGTCCGTATGTGTTTAGCATACATGAAAATATATGTCAATCATCATATACAAAAAATATATTTTCATCAGATATAAAAATATATATTCTTATCATATACAAAAACTATATTTTTATCATAGATAAAAATATATATTTCTATCATATACGAAAAATATATTCTGATCATATTTAAAAACATATATTATATTATGTATGGAAAAAAAAGTTTCTTGTTCGTATGACCTACTCCAATTAAATTAGATCTAAATTTTAATATACTCTTTAACCCTTCAGTACCCACGTTATTCGACTTACCTTCTTTACTCTCGCCATGAGAGAAAATCTCACGGCTTCTGCGCATGCGCATCACCGTTTCAAAAGTATTTTTTCCATAAGAAACGTTACATATTTTAATTATTATTTAATTATAAAATAATTTTACAGCTTATAATTAATGACTGCGAATCTAGCAGAATTTAATGAACTTTTAAAATATTAAAACAAGTAGAAAACAAAATAATTTTTGAAAAATAAAGCAATGTACTTGTAAAAAGCTAAAAAAACCTACAAGCGCATATTTTTTAAATAAATAATTTTCTTATTTGTTTATTTCCTTTTTTTCAACCATAAACACAAAATTATATCTGCTAGATTCAGTGTCATTATAATTAAAAGATTATCATCTTAATTAAATAAAATAAAATAAATAAATGAACAATCCATTACACTAATAAGTAGATATATGTGTGTGTGTTTGTAAATTTAAGTAAACATGGCCGCTGCCGTACAGCGGAATTATCCGAACGACTCCGAATAAAAACGACCAATAAAATTTTGCATCCATTAATACTGTCGCCATGAGAAAAAATCTCATAGACTTTAAAAAAAAATTTTTTTTTTTTATTTATAATAAAAATATGTAATTTTTTATTAAACAGTTAAAAAGAATATAAAATTTTGGGAAGGTAAAAAAAATTTCAAGTGGTCTTTCCATTTGAATTTAAAAAAATAATTAACATTGAAGCCGAGCGTGAGTAAAATTCTCATAACGTGGGTACTGAAGGGTTAAATTGCAGATAAATTTTTCAAAATTAGTTAATTTGAAGCGAATATATAATATACTCATATACATCTACATACACCGAATAAAATACATGCATAAATATAACAAAGAAAATATACGGTGCCATATATAATATCGATTATATGCTACCATATATATTTCATTTTATATAAAAATTTTATATTTTTTAAATATAAAAAGAAATATATCAATATAATATATTATACGGTAAATGTATATATATGGCTTAATATAAAAAACATATAAGTTACATATATGGAATACATATATTTACTACTGTATATAATTTTATATTAAATCGGCGAAAATCTTTATATGATTTTTTATAATATACCATATATTTTTATGTTGCAAACATATATGATTTTATATATTTTAACCATATATTGTTTTTTCATACGGGATGATACGGAATTATAAATTTATTTAATTTTATGAATTAGGTTGACGACCTTTCTATTGATCCTGATTCCTCTATAGTCAGCTCATGATAAACTAGTATGCTTATGGTTAATTTGAAATAAATAATATTTAAAACTTCTTTTTAGAAAATTTTATGCTTATATCGCCAATAGAGGGGCCATTAATCGTAGTATATAATGATAGAATACATAAATATAATTACTCAGAAAAGTACTTGGATGAGGATTTTTCTCCAATGCCTCATTTCTGCTACGCTGATTGATCAAAAAAATTTCCATAATCGACAGCACGTTTTGATTCAATTTCGTGATAGGTCGAAAACTAATTGAGGGAGGCAGCAAAGCTAATCCCTTTAACTGACATAAAATTAAATACAGTTCCGGGTGGGTCGATTTAGTTTTTTTTTTTCCAATATTTTTTAATTCTCTGGCTTTTTTTATAATTGCCTAGAGGAAGAATACAAACTTATATATAATCATTTAGAAGGATATATCCACTATATATATAAATATAACAAAAGCCTTGATCGTAAGTTACGTATGTCTCTAAAATAAATGAATATTTAAACAAGTATTTTATATATTTTACGCGTAAAGTAACCTTATCATCAAAAATTATTTTTGATTGATACTATATATATCGATAGTAATTGACATACTATTCAAAAAATGCGAAAATTTGATGCATAACAGATGCAAATAACGACTATTATTGTAGTTTTACTATTTTGAAATCTAAGCAAAATTGATATCTAAAAAAATCAATTCGTTCCTTTTTTTATTATCTGAGTAAATATACAGCTGCTAAGGTAAAAAATTCAGTACCTGGGGAACTAGTATTCGATCGCTCATATACACTCAAAAAAAGATGTATTTGTAGTTAAGATATTTTCTTTAATACAAATAAATGGTAGAGTTAATTATGGAGAATCCGATTTCCGTTCATTATGAATAAACAATATATTCAATTTAAATAATCGAATATTCTTGGCACAACTCTACATATATTAATAGTTAAGATATTGATATTTGAATGAAGAAGTAGATTTCTTAAATTGAATAATATGGTGAATAATATTAAATCAAAAATAAAAAATCTTCAATTAATCGTAAAACTATTTGAGGAAAGTGAATGTATTTTAATTAATAATAAAACTATCACATTTATTTTATTTTTTTATTATTATAATTTTTATAAAATAATATAAAAAACATTAATTGATGCAAAATAACTATAAAAATGAATATAATATAAATTATAAAATTATATAATAAAATTAAAAGTATCAATTATAGTCTTTTAAATATTATTTAGTTTCACAATAGTATTTCATTCACTCTAATTCTCTTTTTGAAATCATTTAGCATTTATCATCACTTTTAGTATTTTTTATTTAACTGACAACACTATAGAATACAATCATAAATGATTATCGCGCTGACACTGATTAATAAAAATGGATGCTAATTTACCCGATCTTTTAGACAGGTGGGCAGTTTCTTTCTGTTTTAATTTCATTATTTTTCGCTAGCGCGTGTGAGCGCACTTGACATATCTTAATAACAAGTATAATATCAACTATTAAGATATTATATTTACGGAAAATTTGCCTGTCTCATAGCTCTATTTTGAATTTTCTGTAGCTTATCAATATCACCTATATTTATAAATTGTACCTTATCGGTACATAACATTTAATTTTAATTTCCTACTCTATATTCAATACGATTCTGAAAAAGTTGTTCATAAATGTTCTATTTATGAAATAAATAAAATTTCTAAATCTTTTAAATGTAAAACTTTAAGAAATTGACCATTAAGTCGTCTTTTTTTTTTTTTTTTTGAAGAATTTAATTTTCAATAAAATGCCGCAATTAGTGTCCCGATGACAAAATTGAGCTGGGCGTTGGAGCCCTCATTAAGAAAAATGATTTGCTCCATGTTGATTGTATATCTATATATTAATCGATTCAAATTGTTTTAATCATTTCAAATCATCTTTTTTAATCAGGGAGAATTGAAAAATAATCCTCACTTTTCTTATGATTATTGAATGAAATATCTCATAATATACCTGATTAAAAATACTGATTGAAAAGAATTAAGAAGCGGTCACTCCATGTAAACTTTATATCTATATATACCAACAAAAGAATTGAAATTATTGAAAAGAATTCGAATTTCATCATTTTTAATTCTTTTCAATCAATATTTTCAAACAGGGATTTTACAAAATACTAAGAAATATAATCAAAAACTAAAAGTAGGAAAGAATTTTTAATCTAACACGTACAAAAATAATTTGCTTAATAAGTAAAAAAAAAACTTTGTACCGGTAATGAATCATTTTCATATATGTATATTAGATTGTTTCAAGTTAGGGGTCTATTTTTATTTTTTTGATGAACATTGAAAAATCGAAAGGGTATGTTAAAATATGGTGATAATTAAAATTTGAGCTTTTAATATTAATATTTAGAGGTAGCTATTGATAATTTTCGGTTTTTTATTTAGTAACATGGTAAGAAATACATAACTTCCGCAAAAATCAAGATACAAAAAACCTCTCCTCGAACATGTTGTAGTAAATTTACTGATTTACAAAAAAGGTCGATTATGATTTTGGCATAAATTCAACCATTCACAAGATATCCGACGTCAAAGTTTGATACAATTCGAAGAACTTATTTTTGCTCGTTCTGAATTTAATACCATGTCAACTCATTAGTTGACATGGTATTAAATGAGAATTCAGAAATTTCCAATACAGCTTATTGTAGAGGAAATTGAACGATCTACAAAAAAAGTCACTTATCATTTTTTAATAAATCCAGCTGTTCAAAAGATATTAGAGCTCGAAGTAAAGTTAAAGATCTTCTTACTTTTCCGGTGAAACTATCGGACTAATCATAAAATGTCATAGAATCTTTTTTGTAGGCAATTTTATTTCCTACAAATTATCTTTGATAAGTTTTTTTTTAATTCTGCATTCTCTTCTAACTATTTCCATTTTAATGCCAAGCTCCTAAAAAAAGTGTTCTGATCGATTTTAAGAGCTCGGCATTAAGATGGAAATAACTAGAAGAGAAAGCAGAATTAAAAAAAAATTTATCTGAGATAATTTGTAGGAAATAAAATTGCCTACAGAAAAGATTGTATGACATTTTATGATTGGTCCGATAGTTTCACCGGAAAAGTAAAAAGATCTCGATATTTACTCTAACTTAACTTCAAGCTCCAATAACGTTTGAACAAATGGATTTATCAAAAAATGATATAAGTCTTTTCATGTAGAGCATTCAATTTCCTATGAAAAAACTGTATTGAGAATTTCTGAATTCTTATTAGTTGACATGGTATAAAATTCGGAACGAGCAAAAATAAGTTCTTCGAATTGTATCAAAATTTGATGTTAGATATCTTGTGAATGGTTGAATTTATGTAAAAATCATAAAAGACCTTTTTTCGAGATCAGTAAATTTGCTACAAAATGTTCAAGATGAGGTTTTTTGTATCTTGATTTTTTCGGAAGTTATGTATTTTTTACCATGTTACTAAATGAAAAATCGAAAATTATCAATAGTCACCTCTAAATATCAATATGAAGAGCTCCAATTTCAACTGTCACTATATTTTAAGATACCCTTTCGATTTTTTAATGTTCATCAAAAAAATAAAAATAGACCCCTAATTTGAAACAGTCTAATGTGTATACATAAGTTTTCAAACCAATGGAATTTTTGGAACTTACATAAATAAAAAGCGGATAGTATATCATAATTTTGTGAAAATCTAACCGCAAGTATAAATAAATGTTTTTGTGTTGACTTGCGTCGAAATTATAAAATTTAGTTAATGAATAATTTTGAAAAGTTAGAGGATTCATACGAAACACACATACAATTATTAAAAATTCAGGTTATCCTTAAATCAATAAGTTTCCTTGCTAATCAAACTTTAATCTTCTCGCTAATAAGTTCAAAGTAGAAGATTACTGACCGATCAAAAAATATATAATAGTTAGTATTCTAGCATATGCAGTACTAGCAACGAATTATTTTTAAAATCATATATTATTTTATTAAATGTAAGCTTGAAACGATGTACAATAAAACTAATAAATTAAGTTATGACTAATTAATTAATTTAGGTCAATAAATGAGTAAAATAAAATAAAAAATCGTCGAAACATGAAAATGATATCTGCCAGGCTAGAAATAACATATTTAACAACAGGTAACGGTTGCCTAACGTAAATTCAGTACATCTTGATCAACATAACTTAGATATATTTACGATTTATAATTACGAAATTTTTTTGATTTTTATAATTTATTTCTAAGTTTACTATTAATAATTATTGAATGAAAATTAAGTTTCTATAAATATTTATAACGATTCATTACAATAATATAAATAAACATTGTTCGTATATTTATATTATTATGGTTAGAAAACAAATTAATTTATTATTAACTTATTGTATATGTAGAAATACCGCTTAAATAATTTTTTTTGCTTAAATACATTCTTCTAAATATTTAATATAAATGTTTATTTATTTTTTTGCAAAAAAAAATTAAAAATTAGATAGAGCCACTAATGAAAAAAAAAAGTCGTACTACTTAACTTGAAATTTAATCAAAATATGAAACGAATCATCATTTAAAAGATTAAGGTAACAGAGGTAAAAGTTAATAAACCAAAAATTTTATTGAAGTTAATCTAGAGATAATTTTTTCTATAGATACATTTTAATTACTCAAAATCGATTAATTTTAATTTTGAACTAGTTTAGAATTGTAATTCATAAAAATGACTAAATAACAGAATTTGAAGTCATTTTATGTTTTTAGTTAATATCTATCGTTAAATAAAAAAACATCAAAAGATTGAAACAAAGTAAAAAAATTCAATTAACGCTATGACCGTTTTGATGAAAAAAAAAAAAATAAAAATTAAAAGTTGGTTTATAATGAAAATACCATATATTTTAATGCGATTGTATTATAAATTTATATCGATTGAAACAATGTTTAACATAAGTAAAATCAAAATTATTTACTTATTATAATTAAATATATAAATAAAAAATGAATATAAAAGTTGAAAATGACTTATTAGAAAGTTGTATAATTTTCAATTCGTTTTCGGATATTTAGCTGTATGAAAAAAAAAAAAATAGTATAGTCCACTATAGTTTAATAATTTTTGATAATATAAGAGTATATAATATATATATGAAAAAATTTGAAATAAAAATAATTTTTTTTCTTTTTTTCAAGTAAATATAGTAAAAATAATTATATATTAATAAAACATTTATAAAATATAATACATATTGATAAATATAATTAGAATTTATTTAAGAAGTATTTAACTTTTTAATTAAAAATGTCAAATAATTAAAACAAAAAAATTATTTATTTACTTAATTAAAAAAAAATAATAATATTAAAATAAAAACAATAATAAACTGTTAGTGGTATAAATGTAAAAATTATTTAAGTATCGACATGTAATTTAGATGCAGGGAGACATCGTAGTATCCGCCGTGACCGAGCCAGCCGTTAGTTAGTTAAAAAACCCGATATTTTTTTACGCCGGCTCGTACTAGTATGAAAGAGTAGTCAGTTGAAGCGGCTCGAGTAAGAGCTGACAGATACTGACTACGGTAAGTTGTATACTATTAACGTAACATTACCACGGGTCGATGTCTATGACTGAATGACTCTTTATGTGGTAAATCGCTACGGCGTTTATATAATATTATGTATAACTTAAAAAAGTTTACAAATATGAAACTGAGTATCGACTTACTTGTTTCCGAGCAAGAATAAAATATCACGTTTACGTGTATATTAAAAAACCAAGTCGCTTTGATAATAAAATATCTAGCGAGAGTTAAGTTTATAAAAACGAGAGGATGTTTGAAAAACAATATTATTATTCAATTTTGTGAATAAATATAGTAGATTCAAAAATTTTAAAGTGTTGTATGAAGCAAATGCTTACAAAAACAACACCACTTTAACAACAGATAGGATTTTTAAAATACTATTATGTATGTATAAAGTGAAAGAGGAGTTATTCTGATGTTTTAAAAAATTAAAACATATACGAAGCTCCCTGGTTGATCCTGCCAGTAGTCATATGCTTGTCTCAAAGATTAAGCCATGCATGTCTCAGTACATGCCGTATTAAGGTGAAACCGCGAATGGCTCATTAAATCAGTTATGGTTCCTTAGATCGTACCCACATTTACTTGGATAACTGTGGTAATTCTAGAGCTAATACATGCAAACCAGAGTTCCGACCAGAGATGGAAGGAACGCTTTTATTAGATCAAAACCAATCGGTGGCTTGTCCATCGTTACTTTTGGTGACTCTGAATAACTTTCTGCTGATCGTATGGTCTAGTACCGACGACGAATCTTTCAAATGTCTGCCTTATCAACTGTCGATGGTAGGTTCTGCGCCTACCATGGTTGTAACGGGTAACGGGGAATCAGGGTTCGATTCCGGAGAGGGAGCCTGAGAAACGGCTACCACATCCAAGGAAGGCAGCAGGCGCGCAAATTACCCACTCCCGGCACGGGGAGGTAGTGACGAAAAATAACGATACGGGACTCATTTGAGGCCCCGTAATCGGAATGAATACACTTTAAATCCTTTAATGAGGATCCATTGGAGGGCAAGTCTGGTGCCAGCAGCCGCGGTAATTCCAGCTCCAATAGCGTATATTAAAGTTGTTGCGGTTAAAAAGCTCGTAGTTGAATCTGTGTTTCATACTGTTGGTTCATCGCTCGCGGTGTTAACTGACATGTTATGAAACGTCCTACCGGTGGATTTAGCTAAGGTTAAACTTGGCGGTCCAATTTAATCCTATCCCGGTGCTCTTAATTGAGTGTCGAGGTAGGCCGGTACGTTTACTTTGAACAAATTAGAGTGCTTAAAGCAGGCTTATTTCGCCTGAATACTGTGTGCATGGAATAATAGAATAGGACCTCGGTTCTATTTTGTTGGTTTTCGGAATACCGAGGTAATGATTAATAGGGACAGATGGGGGCATTCGTATTGCGACGTTAGAGGTGAAATTCTTGGATCGTCGCAAGACGAACAGAAGCGAAAGCATTTGCCAAAAATGTTTTCATTAATCAAGAACGAAAGTTAGAGGTTCGAAGGCGATCAGATACCGCCCTAGTTCTAACCATAAACGATGCCAGCTAGCGATCCGCCGATGTTCTTCTTATGACTCGGCGGGCAGCTTCCGGGAAACCAAAGCTTTTGGGTTCCGGGGGAAGTATGGTTGCAAAGCTGAAACTTAAAGGAATTGACGGAAGGGCACCACCAGGAGTGGAGCCTGCGGCTTAATTTGACTCAACACGGGAAACCTCACCAGGCCCGGACACCGGAAGGATTGACAGATTGATAGCTCTTTCTTGATTCGGTGGGTGGTGGTGCATGGCCGTTCTTAGTTGGTGGAGCGATTTGTCTGGTTAATTCCGATAACGAACGAGACTCTAGCCTGCTAAATAGGCGTTTTTGGTATCTTTAAAGATTTACTTGATTTTCGGATCAAGTGATTTTTACTACCAACGTAAATAAATATCTTCTTAGAGGGACAGGCGGCTTCTAGCCGCACGAGATTGAGCAATAACAGGTCTGTGATGCCCTTAGATGTTCTGGGCCGCACGCGCGCTACACTGAAAGAATCAACGTGTCTTCCCTGGCCGAAAGGCCCGGGTAACCCGCTGAACCTCTTTCGTGCTAGGGATTGGGGCTTGCAATTATTCCCCATGAACGAGGAATTCCCAGTAAGCACGAGTCATAAGCTCGTGTTGATTACGTCCCTGCCCTTTGTACACACCGCCCGTCGCTACTACCGATTGAATGATTTAGTGAGGTCTTCGGACTGATGCGCGGCAATGTTTCGGCATTGCCGATTTTGTTGGAAAGATGACCAAACTTGATTATTTAGAGGAAGTAAAAGTCGTAACAAGGTTTCCGTAGGTGAACCTGCGGAAGGATCATTAACGTATAATATACAATACAAAATTTGTATCTGTAATATATACATGTAAATATTACTTTCAAAAGTGTTAACGCACGTAATATAAAAAGTAAATAGAAGGAATACTTAAATAAAAAAAGTATCTTCAGAAACTTTGTGTTTGATTATATCTACCAAATAGTCATGGTAACCTATATTAGTCTGTACTCTAAGTGTTTCATGCATATTGTATAGATGAGGTTTTTAAATGAATATTCGCCATGATTGAATTATATTTACAAAGTTTCGTTGCCATATACATCTGATGTATAGATGGCAATTTTACATTAAAATAGGATAATATGTTTTTAATGTAAAAGACATTTTGTCAATGTATAAAAATTAAGTAACAAGCTAAATAAAGAAAATGTAAATATTTTCTAAAAAAATTATTATCCTGAACGGTGGATCACTTGGCTCGTAAATCGATGAAGAACGCAGCTAATTGCGCGTCAACTTGTGAACTGCAGGACACATGAACATCGACATTTCGAACGCACATTGCGGTCCACGGATCCTATTCCCGGACCACACTTGGCTGAGGGTCGTTTATTATATAAAAACTGCTTACAATTTTTTGTACTAGCGATGAAATATAGATTGAATGTTCATCATCAATATTTGATTATATACAAGATGATGTCGTTTCAAATTATTATTATTATTACTTGAATCAGTGAAATGTCATTATAATTAAGTACAACTGGTTTTCGAGTCTAAGAATTATAATATTGAATAGACCGATAATAATTGTTACTTTTTTTTTTTCATTGTTTCTTTATTTCAATTTGACGACCTCAGATTAAGTGAGACTACCCGCTGAATTTAAGCATATTAATAAGCGGAGGAAAAGAAACTAACAAGGATTTCCTTAGTAACGGCGAGTGAACAGGAATTAGCCCAGCACTAAATCCCATGGTTATGCCATTGGGAGATGTAGTGTTTAGGAGGAATCATTTAACCCGAGATACATTATCATGTCCAAGTCCATCTTGAATGGGGCCATTTACCCATAGAGGGTGACAGGCCCGTAGTGACTGGAAATTATTTCGGGTGATTCTCTCCTTAGAGTCGGGTTGCTTGAGAGTGCAGCTCTAAGTGGGTGGTAAACTCCATCTAAGGCTAAATATTGTTACGAGACCGATAGCGAACAAGTACCGTGAGGGAAAGTTGAAAAGAACTTTGAAGAGAGA